>VMOF01000379.1:43654019-43787218 GCA_011764245.1 Trialeurodes vaporariorum
CCTATAGCAAAAGTTTGCACGAGCCCCATTCAAATATACACATGTTTACATGAAAGATAAAATGCGGTGCATAGTCTGTGAACCATAAGCAGTGGCTGCGCTTGCTATGTGGCAACAACTTATTTTCTCCATTTAAACATAAGAAAAACAATCGATCTTTAGGAGGTGCAATTGCATACACAAGATATCGATACTTTTGCATAGGTTTCAAAGGCAAATAAGTGCACGAGCCGCCACTGACCATCAGGAGAGATCTGTTTAAGACATATGATGATTCCGGAAGCTGCAAGCGCAGCGCTGATGGCAGTCGCAAAGTGCAGTTAGGTAAAGTTGCAATAACAATCCGATATTTTGTTGTATTTTTTTTTTTTTTTTTTTTTTTAAATTGGATCCTAAGAACTGGATTAAAGAGTACCCTCTTCCAAAAAAAATTATGATATTAATAAATATTAATTAAATGGCAAATAGAAAAAAAGTATAAAAAACAAAACGTGGATCGGATTTTCAGATCCTCGGAATTGGATTAATCGGATTAAGAAGGATTTGTACACAAACAATCACAAAAGTAGAACGCAATATTTACGCCGAGACTGAAAGTATGACGACCTTCAAAATTCACATTCTTCCAGTGGCATGGCGTGCGATGTGGCAACGTTTCATTCAGTCTGTTGAAACCCACGAAAAAGGTCGGAGATGTTCACCGAAAACACCCAATAATCCGATATATTTAATGGGTTTAAATGTACCGAAGTGCAGCTTTGCCGAATTACACGCAACGCCACTATTCTCCTTATCGATCCAATCTATATGGGATGACAAATCGACGTTTTGTGCTTTCAGCTTCTGAGTGTTGGAGTTTTCCGAGCTTTTTCATAGAAATGTTTCTATGGCAACGAAGGCTGTTAATCGATAGATATGACAATAGGAAATCGCGATTGGTCACAGTTTATACGATAGAGACAGAAGATTAGTATTTTGGAGTATGACGAAGAGTTATTTTTAGAAAAATATCATCACCAAAAAAAAAAAAAAAAAAAAAAAAATATGGAAAAATTTAAGAGTACGGTGAAAGCACCAGTTACAGACAACCCCTATGAACGGTACCACTGACAGACACTCAAAAAGGATGATGCCCTGATCTGAAAAGAGCAAGTTAATAAGGACTTAAAAATTACTTCCGCAAGTTCTGCTATTTCGATGTTATAAGCAAGTCCGAAAAATTGTGCATTTGTGGCAAAAGAATTTAAAAAATTTTGGGTGTCTATTACTGGTGCGGTTCTTAGGGGGTGTCTGTACTAGTGTTTTCACCTTAACACTTCGAAGTTCATCAAAACAACTTGTAAAAACATCTTGGCTCAATGATTACAAGTAGCATTTTGTGTTCTATCGACTGCAATCAAGAGGAAAATTAAACTTGAGAAAAGTGAAAATAAGTAGAATGCCACAAAGGACAAAGGGTCAGACAAGATCCCAGAGGATCATTAGCGGATCCAAAAAACTGTCCTTCTCTCTCTTTTCCCCCATAGAACACATGTGTTAGAAAAGGAGAGAAGAGGGGGCGTAAATCACGTGACTGCACCTGATCTGTCCTTTTCTAACACACGCGTTCTAACGAGGAAAGAGAGAGAAGGATACATTCCTGGATCCGCCAATGCAGCTAGAGGAGCAATAGCAATGAAGGATTTGCATTCATTATTCTTCATAACAGATTCTGATATAGACACAAGTCGTTATTTAGTGGTATATTAGACAGTCATTACAAACGATGGTTTGAAAAATTTCGCTCCTGATTTGAATAATCGTGACTTTGTCGATTTTAATGTGGAATTTTATACCTCCTGCAAGGAGCGAAAAATAGGGGAAAACCGGAGACAAATTTTATTACTCTGCGTCACCTATACTGTCTACACGACGACGCACTGTGATATGAGATTGTCAACAATTGGCCAAAAATCAGAAAATAAAGTGCTCATAAATTTTCATTTAAAAACTTTCAATACCATTTCTAAACACATAGACCACTTTCAACGAGTCATTTAAATCATAAAGTGTCACTGCAAAGTTTTTAATTCCGCTTAGAATGTCGAAAATTAAGATTTTTTTTTTTTTTTTTTTTTTTTTACTGATTTATGGCCAATTTTTTCAAACTTGACCATTGTGCGATGCAGACTGAAGAGGAATCTGGTTTTTGTTTACTTTCACGATCAGTTTTTTGAGTTGGGGCTTTCAATTAGTTAACCCCTTAGATTTTTACTTTTTTATTACTATTAGACTCGGCTCGCTTGGAGAAACGTATGGCGCGATTGTCTCCACAAATTGCGGGATTTTTTGAGAACTGGTGACGAATGAGTAATCTCTTCTGGAAAGTTTTTAGTCTTACGTCTTTGCCCTACCGAGAAAAAAAAACTCTGAACATGTAGGAAGTAAGACAAATTTGATGATGGAAAATTTTTCGGATTTTATGTATAGGGCCTGCTTCCTGACACTCAAACTCGAACATGGAAGCAGGACGGCTGGTGCAATTTAGCAACAATGTTTTATCTCCATTTAAATCTATGTAAAATAATCGATTTTTGGTGAAACACTCCTTCACTATCGGGTCGATTGTTTTATATGAAGTGAAAGGTAAGAAAAGCACTATTGCCAAATGGCACGAACCGTCGCCCGTCACTATATGGAAGCAACATTTTAGGTACCACTTAATGTCTCCTACAGTTTTTACTTTAATTAAATAACCAAGAACGCCAGTTAAGCAACTTCAGAAATCAGTATCGGCGCAGAAGCGGAAAACCAAAAAATCAATTACCGTCTCCACGAATTGTGGAAGCCACAGGTCAAACGGTTTTGAGAACCGATACGTTCCACACTAATAATGAAAGCATTTGATGGACGAAATTAATAAACACTTTAACCTATTACAATTATTAATACTTTTTTTCTTTTTTTTTTCTATTTTTTTTCTTTCTCTTACCTAAATTTTTGGGACACTAAATAACAACCATTCAATCTGGCAACGTCGAAAGGAAAGACTAGACACTCGGTGATGTCAAATCACGGATTATAATAATACTTGTATTTTGTATTGATTCCAATGCAAAATATACGAACAGAAACCACAGATTCGGCAACACTGTTGACACTGACAATCGGCAAGGTTGTCAACATGCGTTAAAAACACTGAATTGATTATTTCAGGTTTTCATACATTAGATGAATATGAATAAGACATTAATGGTTGCCGACAGAAAATAATCATAATAATTAAAAGAAAAAAATAAGTATTTATAATTATGCTTCCTAGTTACAGCAGTAATTAAAAAAAAAAACTGTCCCTCACAAGAGTCACAAAGGTAAAAAAAGTTCGAGAAATTTGATCAATCAGAGTGATTTGTTTCCCATTACCTACCAAAAATACTTTTTACAGGCTTTGGCTACTACATTTGCATCACTGATCAGGCAGTATGTATGTTTGTTTGTTTACATCCTTCATTAAAATGATTTATCTTCATTATTGTTTTATTTTATAATACTTCTGGTCTCAATTATTAGTCTCCTCAAAATTTTCAATATAGAAAGAGCAATGTACGAAAAAGACTGATGAGATGTGCAAACTTTCCGCTGGAGTGTACAGTTCATGCAAGTAAGTAGTGCTTAGAGCGCAAAAGGCCCCCACCCGATTGGTAACCTATCATCAACAAATAGAGCTTCTCAGGTGAATCAGTTTGTCATTTCATACTTATCATGATTACGACACATACTAATTTGAACTAATCAGGAACAACTTAACTAAGGTAATGATTTTTGGAAGGGAGCAACTCTCAGATTTTCCGGATGCATCAATAATTGCTGGCAGAAAAAAAATTGAGCGAGGAAGGAGCACAGCGGAGGAAGAGGAGTCTTCTTCTTTTGATCTACATTAGAGTCGGTTGAGGACAAAGAGAGATGCAGGCGGTCTATTAATGAGATTTAAATGACCTGGCAATGAATTTTGATTGTATTAATTAAGCTCAAAAGTAGGACTAATACAGAGAAGGGGAAGAGGAGGACAAATCTATGCGACAAATTTATGCGACATGTGCCGAACGAAGGCTGCCCATCTCAGACTTCCAATGTAAACACTGGACTGCTCTTCTAATGAGCCAATTTTAAACAGCAAAAAAAGAGGAGGGAAGGCTGGAGGAGTCATTTCTGCAGGGATAAAAATCAGTTCGATTTGCTACATAGGTGCAGAGACAATTTATAATAGAGACCACACACTATCTATCTTGCCCATGTTTGCGTGCGGGCAACTTTTTTTTGTGGCATCTCAACAGAACACCGCAAACATGGATCATACGTTGACTGATGGGAAAAGCCGTAGAGATTTACGCCCAGTGAAACCGAAGCACCGAAGTTGCATCAGTCAACGTATGGTCCATGTTGGATGGTGCTCCCTCATGCTCCCTGTGTTAATTCCTGTTGAGTTCCAAAAAATAAGTCAGCCACCGCGCACAAGGCTAGTATGTGATCTCTATTATATAAAATTGTCTGCATAGGTGACAGGTTTTTAAAACCGAGGTAACCTTTAAAGAACCTCATTCATGTCACATGATTCTGATCATTTCAGGTGTGGACAGTGGAGGCACAGGTTAACCCTTTAAGTGCCGAATTATGAAAAAATATTTTCACAAATCTTAATCTAACGACCTAAGTTACAAGTGAATCCAATGACTTTTTTTCATACAGAGAGGCACTTAATTTCAAGTACATGTCAAGTTTTTTGAAGTGGTTTGTTAGCTCCAGTGCATCTGAGTAGGAGACCGGTGTACCGGAGCTAGATCAATGCACCTGAACTCCAGGTCATTGCACCAGTACAAATGCTGGGAAATAAAAAACGCACCATTACTTCCCTTCAAGCATGATGAGGTTACTGGAAAATAGGTTTTATTTAAAAGCTTTCATTTAACATTAAAGAACGCTTTAAAATCACAATTCCAAAAATAGAACAGCATACTTAATGTTTTGTTTCGAATGCATTAAATTTAGACAGTTGGAAAAGATTACGTGTCGACCTGACCTCTACATTGTGTACAAGCTCTACCTCCTAGGCAAGCTAGCTTGAGAGTCATTGAAAGGAATAACTAATAAAGTCTCGTTAAGAGCAATCAAAGCCCGGTGAATAGTGTATTGGACTCATCGGCGGATACAGACATTTTTGTCTCTCTCTCCCTCTTTGCTCATTTAAACACACGTGTTAGAAAGAGATAGGAGAGGTGGCACACACATGACTTGTGCCCCTATCTCTGTCTTTTTCTACCATGTGCGTTCAAATGAGTGAAGAGAGTGACAGACGAATTCCTGGATCCGCGAGTGATTGGACTCCTTCTTCTCATCACATGATGCTATTTTGATCATGAGCGGATACAAGAATTGGTCTATCTCTCTTTCAGTCTTCCATTTGAAAACATGTGTTAGAAAAAGATAGGTAGCAGAGGGAGCCATCACATGACTTTAGCATATCTCCGTCCTTTCCTAACGCACAAGTTCAAATGGAAGAAGAGAGAGAAAGACAAAGTCCTGTTACCGCTCATAATCTTGATAGCCTTCTTTTACTGCACAATACCTACTCGAGAAAAAGTTTCAGAAAAGGGTCATTCCACAGTACACGTGACACCCGTAACACTATTGATCGACATCTTTTGGTTTGAAGAAAAATAATGTCATTCAATCAAAATTATTCTACTGAAGCTCATTTCTTTCTTAGCCTCAAAAATGCAACAAATTTTATTGGTACCTGAGAAATATTACTTTAAAGTGTTACGGGTGTCACATTTTCAGTGGAATGACCCAAAAGCTTCAAAAAAAATCTATTGGGCAAACTAAAGGTGTAGTCTTTTAAAAAAAAAAAAAAAAAAAAAGATCTTGGTTTCTATCTGAGCTGCTTGAATTTTCTTTTCTTAAAAAGACCTGATTCTTGATCGGAGGGATTAGAACAAGACTGACCAAACAGAGTTGCGTGATTGAGTGATAAAATTTGCCTACTTCTCATTGAGGTAAATGGGGGGGGGGGAGATGGTTTTTTTGCACCACAAGGCATCTATGCTGACAAAACGGCAACAGTGCTAACCAATGCTGCCTGATTGTCTGATAAAACTTGCCTACTTTACATTGAGGTAAAAGGGGGAAAAGAGGGTGGTTTTTACGCACCAAAAGGCATCTATGCTAACAAAATGGCAACAGCGCTAGAGGGTTAAATTACGATTAATAAAGTATTGCTGAGGAAAGTATTAGTTGGAATTTAGATGATAGGTGCACAAACAACAGTTGTCCTATGTAAAATACACAGTAGACGTGTTGCTTTTGGAACCAAAGCCTTGATTCTTTATCATTTTAGTAAATGAATCAATGACGCAGATGAAGACTGATAGAGAATGAAACAATAAAATTTGACTCAACATGAGTAGACTCAGATTTAGGATTGTGGCAAAAGGTTATTATTTCTGCGCACATGTGACAAAACAGCATTGAAGACATTTCAGATTTAATTCATTGTCAGATAAATTGCTAATTGATCCCCCCCCCCCCCCATCAATCGGTAATCATGCTTTAAAATTAAGTAGATGGCACTTCAGAGCCGCGCTATGATTGAACAACATTACATTAGATATGTAACAGCCAGCACAACTACTTCAATTCAGGTAGATGTGGTTTAAGGTCTGATCAAGAGAAATATATGAAACTGATCAAAAACCCTCACAAGACGCGATGAAAATTTTGTTTAGCTCCTGATACCAGAAAATGCTGAAGGGTAGCCCCGGCATGGCCCTTCAAATAATTTAGAAGAATTAACAAATTCTGTGGTCACCACCACCAACAGGTGGGGTGACGTTTCGAAAGAAGAAAAGAAAAAAAAAAAAAAAAACCCAAAATACTAAAAAAAAAATGAAAAAAAAAAAAAATAAAAAATAAAAAAAAAGAAATAAAACAAAAAAAACAAACAAGCAAAAAAACCAAAAATTGTGAAAAAACTTTCTCAACAGGTGCTGTCGCTCCGAAAACTGATAGAAAAAAAAAAAAAAAAAAAAAAAAAAAAAAAAAAAAAAAACCAAACAAAGATAAATAAATCGGATCAGGTGCTGTCGGTTGATTTCAAAAGCTAGCAAATAAAAGGAAAGAGGAAAAAGTTTAAAAAGATAAATAAATTAGATCAGGTGCTGTCGGTTTGTTTTGAAAGTTCAAGATGCAAGTCAAAGATGAGCGACAGTCTGGGGGCACCAATAAACCTTACCATTCCGTTTCTACATCATCTACCACACGTCAAACGTAATATTTATTGGTCCCCAGACTGTCGCTCATCTTTGACTTGCATCTTGAACTTTCAAAACAAACCGACAGCACCTGATCTAATTTATTTATCTTTTTAAACTTTTTCCTCTTTCCTTTTATTTGCTAGCTTTTGAAATCAACCGACAGCACCTGATCCGATTTATTTATCTTTGTTTGGTTTTTTTTTTTTTTTTTTTTTTTTTTTTTTTTTTTTTTTTTTTTTCTATCAGTTTTCGGAGCGACAGCACCTGTTGAGAAAGTTTTTTCACAATTTTTGGTTTTTTTGCTTGTTTGTTTTTTTTGTTTTATTTCTTTTTTTTTATTTTTTTATTTTTTTTTTTTTCATTTTTTTTTTAGTATTTTGGGTTTTTTTTTTTTTTTTTTTTTTTTAATCAATTTTACTTTACGTACGTTTTTACTTTCATTTTATTAATCTATTTGTCTAGTTTTGGAATTTAATTTCCATTTTCATTAATTTTTTAATCCTCTAATCAAATTAATTATGGTATAGTGATGTTCGAGTCCGGAAAATTTCTCAAATAGTGTCACGCCAGAAGATTTTCTGCGATGAAACCGAATTACTGGTTGCGAGAAACCATCAAATTTAGATACTGATTGATTCGGTTTCACATGTTGGAATGGTGAGGGATGCGCGGATTTGATGGGCCCCCACCCAGAGATAACTAAGCTAAAGAGATATGGCAGAACTGCTCAAAACTGTTAATCGACTCCTACGAAGTAGGCAAACTGGCATACGATCTGGTGGACCATTTTTGTAAACAATTCTGAAAGTAACCGAAGTGCGTTCGGCTGGCAGTAAATGACTTTTGACTAAAGTTTTAGTGGTTATTTTGGTGGTTAAATTTTTCCCTTGACATTTTCCATCTTATCAACGTGTTTGGAAAGCAAAAAAATTCAGAAAAGTGTGTGCCTAGAACTTATTTCCACTAACAGCAGTAATAGCAATGTTTACGAAAAATGGTCCACCAGGTGGTACGCCGTATTGTATCACGGCCTATTTGAAGGCGTTTTTTACGATTGTCGATTAACGGTTTTCTAACATGGCGGGGATAGGACTTGCCATATCTCTTTAGCTTAGTAATCTCTGCCCCCACCTCAACCAGCCCGCTGTTGGAAGAAGAACGGAGAGTTGGAGAGTGAGCTGTGAGCAAAGCGAGGAGTGAGGAAGGGGGAAGGATGGTCGGTGAGTCAGTGAGTCGAGGAGTGGGGATGGACAGTCGGGAGTGGGGAAGCCGTGCAACGCCGAGATCGCGTTGCACGGCAAACTCACCGAAGGACTGAACTCGACAAACTGATGAAATGTAAAAACTAAAACCTCGATAACTTTCAAATTTCTGGACCAAATCTTTCCAAATTTTTGGCAGTTCATCCTAAGGTAGTGACAAACGTTTCTGCAAAGTTTCGTGAAAATCGATTGATATTTACTACCACTTTTTGCGTGAACAAACTGAGAGCGTCGAGCGTCACATACATACATACATACATACATACGGACAGCGACGATAGCATAAGGTGCTTGCGCTACGCGACAGCACCTAAAAAGACAAATTTCACTTCATTTATGAAAAATTGAAAGAGACAAAACAAAACTTAAGCTCACTCGACCCTACCGACTTTAAACGAACTTACTTTATAATAAAAAACCCGGTACCAGCCGGAAGGGCTGGCCCTTAAATTAACTTTATACTCACATTTTTGTGGAACACCGTTCACTAACGCACTTTGACTCGAAGTGAAGAAATATGGCCGCTGCCCGCCAAGCAGAGGTGAAGCTACGCACTCATCTCTGATTGGCGGACAACAGTCACGTCATTCTCGCTCCAGTGCCCCCCTCATTCGCCGATTCAAGCAGTTAACCTAGTGGCGGAAGATTTGAATAACTAGAGGAAGAATAGAGAGAGAATAGTCGATATAGTTGTGAAGTGTGAGAGAGCAGAGAAAAAAAAGGGAAAGGTACTCGGTGATCGATCCCGAGAATCGACCACGTTACAGATTCTAGCTTTAATTTTCCCTGTGTTTAACCTTTTTGCATGAAAAACTGGTGATTGAGCACAAATGTACAAACATTGAAGCTAAAAAACTCAAAGTATCTAGCAACCTGACAGTCCCCTAGCTCTGAATTAGTCGAGATATGAACAGACCATAAAGAACCCTCTAATACTCACTTTCTTTTCAATCAATCGTTCTCCTTGGGAGAACAGAAACCTCAGGCACACATCTAACCATTCAGTTGACTGATTCAAAATAAGTGCTTTAAATCTATGGGATAGGAAATTTTCATTTTACTCGGGAATCTGAAAAAAATGGCGTACGGGGGTTTCGATCTCTAAACCCTTGAATTTTATTTTATTTTATTTTTTTTCAAAAAAGGCTGATTTTAGGGGTTTCCCCCTCCCCTTAACCGATCAAGCTGATGATTTGGAAGGCAACCCCCTTCCGGCCTTCCCCCTCTTTTCAGTAAGGTTTTTTGATTTTGGCACTGGTGAAGCTCTTATTGAAGTAAGTGTTGAACAAAGTTAGAAGCCAATGGAGGACCAGAGGTAGGTTTTGTTTACTTTTTGTTCTTCGCTGGATGGGAAGTTGCGAAAGTTTATTTTTGTTTAAATTAGAAAAAAATCACCACAGTTTATGTCATTCAAGCCCGGAAGGTGGATTTAAATCAAATGTACTTGGAGTACTATACTTGCTGACATCACAACTTGATACAGCCACTTGTGGCTTGAGCCATGTTGACATCCTACAAGGTCATACCATCCACGTAAACATCTTAGGAGTGACATCAAGTATGACAGGGAAATCAAAAATTCCACACACCTGACAAGGCTCCAATTTGAGTCTAGCTCTACAGTGGATCATGCAAATTTGAACGCTGAGTGTCACTCGACTACAGGACCACAGCACTGGATTTATCCAGCTTCTAAATTTCACATGATTACTTCCATTTCCGACTTGACTCTAGAAGTGAAAAAGACTGCATTCCTCATATTTCTGAACACAAGGATTGTGTACAGTGCAGCCAGTTAACTTCCTAAAAGAATTCCAACGTTCAACGATGCTTCGGCAGTGAACAAAAAGATAACCGGCTTCACTACTACTTTCAAATACCATCAAGAGCAATGTTTAGATTGAATATTATTGTCTTCGCCTATAGTGGAATCATCGTTGAACATGGGGATTCCCAAATGGTTCCGTCTAACAGCAGCACCTGTCATACACGCGATATGAAAAGGTGAGGAAGTTTTAATTTTGCTATTTTGAAGCTCTGCACACGATAACGTTCCATCTTTATAAAGATCGTCTCTCTCTATTTATGGGATCCATGAAAAATATTTTCCTTGTGGAATCAATAGCCTTAGACCAAAATATTGCTTTATCAGGAAACACATAACTCTTGACTAAGCAAATGATAAAAATAATGGGAAGTACACATGAAAACTGTGCATGGCCAAGTTCCCAGAAAATACAGAAAATTGCAAATTACCATCAGATGTCATCATCAAATCAATAGATTGAGAACGACAAAAAACAGAAGCAGAACTCTGTCTTGGGAGATAACGTTATCAATTAAGAAGGGAAAGATTCCGAAAGGAAGAGGGGTAATAGCTGATCAAAACAGGTTTTCACGGATAGAGTAGGGGAAACATTACACATTTCCCCTCAGTATAGGCACTGAAAGCTTAAATGCTGGGAAAACTTGGTATCCACAGGTTATCAAAATATCTCAGGCCTTTTCAAACATGACTGAAATGATAATTGGTTGTTAGGAGCTATGGGTGAAATTTGCGAATTTTCAGAAGGAACAATAGAATCGAATCACGGAGATTTTGCGATGCAATTCGTATACGTAATACGCCGGTTAGGTGAACGAACTTATTACGAACGTATACACGTCAAAACAAAAGGGGAAAATCGGCACGTAAAGTGGAAAAAAAGAGAGCAAACCAGCGTGAGAGAGAAAGGGACGCTCTGACAGTTGACATGGATGACATACAGAGATAAGAATACGTATATTTGCTAACTATTGATAAGAGATAACCGGAAAAACATGGAGTAAATCCTGCGAAGATAAACTGCGAAGTTCTAAGAATCACTAAAATTCAGTCGATGGATGACACGTTGAGTTAGGTATTCGCAAGAGTCCGAATTGGGCAGAATCGAGATGTGACGAGGGGAAAGTAAGAAAATAAGCAAAAAAAACAATGAGAAATCGAGGTTGAGAAGTGAGAATCCATACCTTGGTTATAATCCGCGCTTGTTTCCTATAAGCCGACACCGAAATCCAAAGTGAAATAAAACTGAACTGATAACAAACGACACAAAACAGTAACTTAACACGAAACGAAACGAATCGCACCAACCGTCTTAACGAACAATTTAGAGTTAAAAGCCACTCTCGTTAAAAAAAAAAGAACTCGTAAACAAAACCGTGCGAAAAAGGATTCGCGTTTGACGAGTCGATGTCGAACACAACAGAGAGAAGCACAGCAGCGTTTTGCAGTTGGTGTGGGTCGGTTCTCGCGTATGGCCTGATGTCATACCTCGCGATCCCGACCAATCAGAAGGCTCGACAACTCCGCGACCACCCCTCCTACCCCTCCCTACTTCTCCTCTCGCGTCTGGATAATTAGACTGTGCGCACGAACGCTTGACTCGATCCGCGAAGCTTGCCGAGTGCCGAGACGAAAAAAAAAACGTTCAATGCGGATCTCTGCGATTCACTTCACTTCTCCGCGATTCTTGCCGTGAAAACGTCCCGACAAGGCGCAACTGAATACTACCATTATACTACCCTGCACTATACACGACATCCAATGAGGCTGTTGCACACTTTTGCTGTATGCGATTTAACCCTTTCTGTCATGAATTATGTGTCACTGTAATCTGAAACCTATACCATTAAATTGAACGAACTTTTCTCATATGATTTCATGTGTGAGTCAATTTTTCCGAATTTCCACAAGGCTCCATGTAAAATGTCGTCCCTTTTATGGGACACTGTGACGGAAAGGGTTAATAGTCGATTCTGGAGTAAAAACCTCAAAAAAACAAAAAACAAAAAAGAAACGATGGCAGCACTAAAAACTTCCGAAATCCACTCCTAAACATAAAAAGCGATTTTATTTGCGCGAGTGTAATGGTGGCATAAGACAGTTCTTAATTTCGTCACTCTCTCTATGCTCTGGAACCAAATAATGTTTGGTCCCTGGGGCCGGAAACTGTCGGTCCGAAATGATCAAACTACATTGGTGGATGGTGAGGATTTGAGTATGCTAGTAGATGGTTTACGGCCTCACCATGCATCTTATCAGTTATCATGTACTTTTATACGGACCAACATTTTTCGGCCCCTGATAAGGTTGATTCACAGAGTAATTAGTCATCAGCTGAGTATCGATTCACATCTGATGAATGGTACCGTGACCGTCAGGTATAGTGACATCGGTGTCAAATTAAAGTCGTCTCTTATTGGTCACTTCTTGATGGAGTTACTGTATTGTTAGATGGGAATCTCCCATGATTACTGCCCTCAGCCATACTATTACGCCAACACAAATAAAAGCGTTTATTGAGTTATTATTGAGAGGAGTGGATTTCGGAAGTTTTTAGTGCTGCCATCGTTATTTTTGGAGGTTTTTACTGCAGAATCGACTATAACATTAAATCGCTTATAGCGAGAGTGTGCAACAGCCCCATTGACCGAAACTGCGAGATGGATCAACACCCCCCTCCTCTTCGACCCCTGCCTCCCTGTAGTTGTTCACATGGATCGTCTCTCTCATACTAAAAGTTCGAAAGCTCTTTTGAAAGTCACACGAAGCAAAGGGTTATCACTCTCTGTGACTTGTGTTTTCTGCGGTTCATTTCTATTTTTCTCCGCTCTCAGCAAATAATGAGAAGAGAGTTCGATCGCGTTTGACTCCTCGAATGACTTTGATAAAGTCAAAAGATCATGTTTCCATTATTAACCTTTCGTCTGTTGATCTGCGAGAGGTATCTACTTCGCCTGTTGTTTAATTGCTGTTGAGTGTGTATTGCATAGGGACGGTTTTGCTTTCGACAGATTTGTGATTTATTGAATATAAATGATACGCAAACAAAATTGACTTCGTTGATTAGAGGGGGAATACAATTTGCAAAATCAAACGGTGATGAAAGCAGTGACTTTAGTATGTGAGCGTCAGAAGAAAAATTACACAATTTAGAAGAGCATGGGGGGGGCGGCTGATAATTGAGAAAAAAAATTGAAAATAGGGACAAATTGGGAAAAAATTGGGGGGGGGAAATGGAAATAATTTGAGCGGAACATTCATGGGCAATTGACAACCGAGACGGAATTCGGGGTCACCTTTAAATTTGAAAATAACTAGTGACCTTTTAGCAAATAACTTGGACAAGTCCAGAGGCAGGAGGGCGTCAATCCTAAAACACCAACTAACATCTAAAATGCTGTGACTTTCATTGCGCGACGCGCGTACTTTTGATCAAGCTTTAGAACTGACCAACTTTTTGCAGAAGAAAAAAATAAATAAACAAATAAAAATAAAAAAAACAGTGCGCCCTACCTTTCATACTAGCCCTACCAGCCCAATGAGGGGCGTATCAAAGGCGTTCTAAGGCTCAGAATATAATTTACTCTATCGTTTTTAAAGACTTAAAATGGCAAAAGTGCGAATTTATTTTCGCTGTCAAAAGCAACAAAAAACAAAAAACTACTGACAATGAGAGAAATGATAAAATAGGTACCTAACTGTTTACGCCTCGTGTTGGGTCAAGGTCATTTCGCGTGCGTATGACTCCCATTCAAAACTGTAGGTTATTAATATATGCAGGTGTATCGCCGCAGAAGGAAAATCAGCTGCGCGAAATCTGCTCTCTTTTTTTTCCATCGGAGTTTAATTTTCGTCAAATTGCAATTCTACTACGGAAAGGTTCTCGGACAGTGACGTAATTAACTTGCGGCATTTTCGATTAAATCTTTCGATCATATTCATGTAATAGGTCAAAAGCAAAAACCAAACAGGACTTGTAATAATTTAACTCACGAAAGATTTTTTTGCGGACGATGACGTATGGGATAAACGGTGAAATCTTTTGCGATTTTTTTTCTCGCATATACGTTAACGCAGTTTATATGCACTTTTACAGAAGATATACTTATTCTCGATACTTTATACAATTTTAGCTCATCATGGAAGATTTTTTGCGGGACGATGACGTTTGGCGAAAGAAGAAACCTTGCCATTATTTTCACGTAATCGGTATTTCATACTCGAAGTTCTACTCAGGGTAAATTTATAATTTTAGCTCACCAATGGGCTGTTACAAATTTGCTTTCAACATCCAAAGCCCAAAAAAAAAAATTCAAAAGAATATTGACGCCAATCTTAAAGTCGTTTGAAATGATTTTTTAAATCATATGAGTCGTAAAGTGGCAATCTAAGATGGCGGCAAATCTTCCAATCTTTATCATAAACTGGCATTTGAGGGAGTGCAATGTCTGACAACCCACCCAAAAAGTCGTTTTTTCATGACTTTAAATGGATGAATTATAGGTAACTATTCCGATGTTCGCGTCACCATATGTATGAGTCATATTTTCGCCATCAAGGCTTACTGTTGTGAATCTTTTACACCCACTTTTTGACCCGGTCGTTGCCACCAGGAATATCATTGACCTTTGACATGAGATTGAACTAAAGCAAGTATAAAATTTCTATAGATTGGCTAGTGATTGAACATGCCGAGTTTTGCACTCCAAAGCCAAAAACAAAAAAGCTCATCAAAAGAATATTATACCAATTCTTTATCAAGCTCGTTTTCGGAGTTATTATTTGAAATCATATGTCCATGTCAGTAAAGTGGCAATTTAGCAATGTTGCACATCTTCCAGATTTGACCTCATAAAACATGGCTTCGAGGGAGTGCATTGTGCTGTGCACCCCCAATAAGTCGACTTTTTTCATGACTTTAAATGGACTGTATACATATGTAACTTTGCCGCATATTGCACGCGTCACCACTATGTATGAGTATCATATCGTTTCGCATACCGACAAGGGCTTACGGATGTACGAACTCTTTTGACCCAACTTTTGCCGGTGGTGCGTATAGCTTCAGAATAGATCATTGACCTTTGACATTTTAATCAGCGTAAAATCAAAAATAGTTTTACTCTTCTTTGGATTGGCTAGTTTGATTGAACATGCCCGATTTTTGCATTATTTCGGCGAAAATAAAATTGCCATGTCTTAAGCCGCTAAGGACCTGGGACCAAATTATGTTAGGACCAAGCTCTCTGATTGGTCGAAACCGCACGTAAGATGCACGCAATTCAATGCTTGGGACCTAACATTATTTGGTCCCAGATTAGTTCAAAAGAACGCCTTTCTTCCGTTTATGTACGGAAGTTAGTTAACTATTCGTACTTGGGGGAGTTGAAATTGCCTAAACAACGAATTGAAGGCGAGGTTAGTTCAAAACAACGCCTCTTCCGTTTTTGTAGGGAAGTTAATTAACTGTTCGTACGCGGGGGAGTTGGGATTGCCTATACGACGAATTCAAGGAGCCCGGCGAAGCCTTATCTTTTTAGTGGGCGTTCATCTATAATCACGTTCATCCGGAAAGAAGACTGAATCCATAAAGGGTTAAGACAGAAAAATCTACGAGCGAGAAGGAAAAATGAGGAAGGAAAAGTTTGAGTAGAATTTTTTGCGTTTTAATGCTCGAAGGTCCGACGCGACTCAACGCGTTATACGTTCACTAGCGGATCAAGGGAATTGTTCCTCTCTCTCTTTCCCCATTAGAACGCATGTGTTAGAAAAGGATAGAAGAGGGGGCGAAAATCACGTGACTGTCCCTGATCTGTCCTTTGGTAGTTTTTGGTAGTGGTAAAAGAGAGAAGGACAAGTTCATGGATTCACCAATCATGGTTACATTCAATAGAGCACTCGCCGCATTACCCGTCCTATATCCAAAGCTGCCGTTTTGCGTTTAATTAATCGCATTTTTCAATTCACCGATGATTCCACCGGTTGAGAAAAGATGACACAGTCCAGTTCAGTGTATGACTGTAATGCACGGAAATGCTCGCATCGCTGTAATCTTTTCTCAACCGGTGGAGTCGTCGATGACTTCAAAACATTTACGGGTTTCCACCGATAGTGGAAAGATCACAGATCAGATTCTTTCCGTGCATTACAGTCATACACTGAACTAGACTGTGTAATCTTTTCTCAGCCGGTGGAATCATCGGTGAATTGAAAAATGCCATTAATTATACGCAAAACGGCAGCTCTGGTCCTATCACCCCACTCGCATCAAGTCATTAGCCGGACCTCCGCTTTTTCCTGCTCGCTTTTTTCCTCGCGACTGAAAAAAAAGAAAGAAGTTAACTCGTTCATCCGTTTTTCCTTTCGCCTTCTCCTCTTGCTCGGTTCAAACCGCTCTCATCCTATCGGAGGTTAAACCGCTTCCGGAGGTGACCAATTAGTCTAACATTTGTGCATGAATACGTAAACATTACCGACGCAGTTGCATATCAGCCAGTGTTGCCAGTCCGTGCAATCTGGCAACGTTGCATTTAGTATATTTAAAAGGTCATGAAAAAGGTCGAAATATTCAGGGTGCACAGTGCACTCTTTTAAATCGATAATAATAACTTGGATCTGGTATTGAAACCCTGGTAATAAAAATCCTCATCAAAAATCATCTAAAAATCTCAGCCTGAGATTTGGAACCTGATTTCATGTTGATCTCATGATGATCTCATGATGAATAGAAATCATCTTGAGCTCAGCATGAGCTCATCATGAAATCATCATGATATCAACGTGAAATCAGGTTCCAAATCTCATGCTGAGCTTTTTTTGATGATTTTTAATGAGGATTTTTACCAGGGTTTCAATACCAGGCCCGAGTCGAATAGAAATCATCTTGAGCTCAGCATGAGATCACCATAGTATCATCATGATCAACATGAAATCAGGTTCCAAATCTCATGCTGAGATTTTTTTGATGGATTTTTATTGAGGATTTTTACTTGGGAAGGGTTAAGAGAACGGTTAGTCAGATACTAAATAATCGTCCAAAAAATGCCTCTGCAAAATTTCTCATCCATTACTTTTGAAACCAGGTAATAGGAGTACCAAAAATCGGTATGGTGCAAATCGATTCTTGCTTCTAATAAATGCAATTCTCCGTTTTTTGTGCTTTTAGTCCTTTTATTTCTGATTTTCTTTCTGTGAAAAAATGATCGAGATATTTTGCGTCTTCTCGCGATTATCTGGTATCTAACACTCAAGTTTCTGAGACATAGATTCATAATAGCCGTTTTTTTTTATCCGTTCGTGGTGTTCGTGGTTCGCGGTTCGCAGAATTTTTACAATGAGTCTTATGGACGACTTGTGAACGAGAGAGAAAAAAATATTTATGAATGTGGCTTTTATGGGTTTCTCGGGCACTAATCGCCGAGAAAATTGTTTTTTAGCACAATGTGACACCCCCCCCCCCCAAAAAAAAATCGGTAAAAATCAAGCCTTCGCGTATGGACGATAATCACTCATAATCGCTCAAAGTGGCTCGCACCGTTCCCAAAACTCCATAAGATTCTGTGTGAACGACTGCAAACATAAAATATACAGCTCTTCAATTAATGTAAAATATTATTTTTTTCGAGACAGTTTGGCAACCATGCCCACGCCCTCCAAATCGTTGCACCCGAGTAGTGACGTAAGACAATGCATTTTATAATAATGAACGCATGCATCTGGGTGTCGTGAAAAACGGGAAATCGAACGGCGATTAAATATTTAAATACCGATCAATTTTTTATTTAGTTATTTTTTCATATATATATTTTTTTTTTTCATTTTTTTTAAAAATTTTTTTTATCTATTATTTTTTTTTTTTTTTTTTAATTTTGTTCGATTTCCCTCGATTTGACGTACTTTACGAACAGTCGTCAATCACGCCGCAATACAAATGACGCATTCATTTGCAGCGAATAAATTAATCTATTTGAAGAGGAAATCCGACATTTCTATTTTGGAAGGTAATGCAGTTTGTAGCGCCGGTCGCGAAGGTGGATAGGCAAACCGCGCGGCAGGGCATTTCGGTCATCGTTTAGTTTAGTCTGAATGGAGACCTGAGACCTCCGTGCGTCACAGCACTACTATAGCTTTCATATCCTAGTAGGGAATCCAAATTTCTACACACGATCACAGAATAAAACCAAAATTCTCTAAACTATACGTTCCTAACTTTAACCATTGCACGCCTTGATATGGAGCGCGACGAAGTGGAACGCAAAAGTATATCCACGCTTTCAAAGCGCTAGCGTTGGTCGTTTGACCTTGAACTTGCCCTCAACTGCACCGATTAAGGTCAACAATGCGGCTACTTAGTTGGCCTTTCTCGTGCACATTTTTTCCCTAACAGATTTTTCCAGGCGAAATCACCGAAAGGGTTCGACGATCTGTTTCAGCGGCGCCTCATGCTATTTGGCAACAATTTCCATTCATTTGATTCAATGAAAAACAATCGATTTGTTAGTGAAGCGGCGCTTCACCTGCAATCGATTTTTTTCTATAGATTCAAATGAAGGGAAAACATTGTTGCCGAATTGCACGAGCAGCCACTGATCTATTTACTGCAAATCTGGCAACATTATGAAAGGGATATAGTTGATTGATAGAAGAGCTTTTTGAATGGCTAGACCTCCGAGAAATTGGCGCATGATAAAAATGTCCAAGCAGACAATCTTAACTTAATTCAGGCCGGCTTTTATACTTTAATTGCTTAATTTATTGTCTCGTGAAATGTCAATTGGGCGATGGTCGATGGTGCTGTTCAGTGGCGGCTCGTGGAATTCGGCAACAATGTTTTTTATTCCATTTGAATCTGTGTACAACAATCGTTTGATGGTGAAGCGCTGTCTCACCATTGAATCGATTATAATGTCAAACATGATGATTTTTGATAAATTTTTTCATTGATTTTGGGGCCATTTTTTTTTTTATCTTACAATTAGACTACAGTGCACTAGTACTGCTCCGAATTCCCAAATTTTCTCATTTATCGTGTCGTAGACAGTCTTGAATTTAGTAACGTTTCCATCACATGCCTGGCAACAGTGAGAAAGAATAAGCTGTGATTCGCCTTGAGTCGGGTCCGTGCGTTTGATTATTCAAATGAGAGATGCTTAGCTAAATAAAGGGACACAATACATGTATGTATACAATATTACATTACCGCACAAGGACTTCGATTATACAACAGCTTCAGCATCTACTATTCTTTCCGACTGAGACTCACTTATGGAAACAAAAATGTTTTAGCATAAACATGCGGTGGACTGGTGAGTTTGGCTGGTTAGGCCCGGAAACAGCCTTTATACATATACTTTTAGATTTAAACAGTAGCAGCTCGTGCAATATGGCAACCATGTTCTTCTGCCATTTAATTCTATGCGAAAATATCGATTCTAGGTGAGGCAGGATGTCTCACAAAAGAATCGATTATTTTACATAGGTATAAATGGAGAGAATCCATTGTTGCCACGTTGCATAAGCTGCCACTGGATTCAAAAATAATTTTTGGAGCAATGTCACTGAATGACATACTGAGTAGCCGATTGTACTTAAAAAAAAAAAAAAAATACTGAACGCTATTTACCTCAATTTTCTTTTCTAATTACCTCACGGTATTTGTGTCCTTTCTTTCTAATCAGAACCATTAGAATCAGTATGATTTGAATGATGTTCTCAATATAAGTGGTTTCAGCACAGCATAAACAATCAAAATGGAACCTTTCGTCATCAGGTCCAATGAAAACATTTTTTCGGTCTCTTTCGGTCATAGGTGGATCCAGCAATCTGGCAACTGTGCATTCTTTCCATTTAAATGTATGTTAAACAATCGATTATTTCATAAGCAATCAAAAGGAAAGAATACACTGTTGCCAGATTGCTGGTACCGCGAATGCTTTCGGTATGTCTATTCCAAATGCCGGACATATCTCATCCCTGTCTTTCGCATAGCTTTACGTAGAGAATACTTCGAAACTTCTCAGTGATGGTAGACCAGTAAATAAGTCTTCAAAATGAGCCAAAGTTTCCATTCTGATAGTAGTAATATGTGGTTTCAGCCTGCTTTTAGTCATCGATATCAGATCGGTAGATATATGCGAATGACGTCACATTCAAAAACAACTCTGCAGGCTAGAAGTCGCACATTCAACTAACTTGGCTGAGCTGAGAAAACATGGTCTTGTTATTTTCCACGTGAAATAAAAGGAGAGAAATGTGTATACTAAAGAGAGACAAAGAGAGAAAAAGCTATCAAATTTAGCCATGAAACAAACGAGTCGAGCTACCTATTGTCAGGACAGACTGACAAAGACAAGTTCAACAACATTTTTATTCAACGAGTGGTTTTTGGATCAGGTTGTGCTGTATGATCGAGGGGAGACATTTTTTTGTCCTCTCTTTTTCTTCCATAGTCACAATGTACCGTTCAGGCGGACTGTTGAATTAACATAGCTCTCGGATTCGCAGCAAAGAGTAAAATAGAGTGGGAAGTCCGATTGGAAAAAGAAAGAGATTTCATAAAAAAATAAATAAAAGAATAATACTAATAATTCCGAATGGTTGCAATTATGTTTAAGGGGAAATGGTGGGAGAACACAGAATGCATCTAAAACATCGAAACTTTCCAACAGTAATGATTACTGGTTGTCAATGCCGGAACCGGCTCTTCAGAAAAAAAGAAGAAGAAATAATAAAAAATATATTGTAAAAAAAATATATAGAAAAATTTAGTTTATTGAGAAACTATGTGTAGCAGGGCACATTTGATACATTTTGTTTACTCACTTTCTTTCACATCGGACTTAATTTTTTCAATGTTAAAATTATACGACTATGAATATTTCGGACCTTGGAAGTGTCCATCTTTAGCTAGGTACTGTGACTTTCAAAAGAATCTATTCTGGAAAATATTTTCATTGTTCCATTCCTCGACCAGTTTTAAAAACTTTTGAAGTTTACAGATATTTCCGAGTTTAGCAGCATTGCCATTTGAAAGTATGTCTTAAAAGATCTAAAACTCTTTGAAAAAAAAAAAAAAATAAATAAAAAAAAAAAAATAATCAAGGACTGTTTTAATGAGAGGACTTTTCTTTTGAAGCTCATAGTACAAGTGAGGAATCGCAAATGCGATTTGTCAACAGAAATAAAAATATAACATTTTAAATACCAATGAAAATTGAACGAAGATAAAATGACTAGATCAAATAAAAACCAAAATATATTTTATCATATATTTTGGTTTTCATTTGATTTAGTCTCATCGCTGATATTTTTATGTCCGATGTTGACAAGTTGCGTTCGCAATTCTTCGCTTGTATTTCAAGATATGGACACATGCAAGGGATCCGAAATTATCATAGTCGTAAAATTTTAACAAAGAAAACATCAGGACCTATAAAAGAAAGTGAGTAAACAAAGTTTACTAGAAAACTGAAACGTACGCTCAAAAAAGAAAAAAAAAGAAGGGGGGGGGATAGGAAAAACACAAAACAAAACGCGGAGGAAACGAGATACGGGAGTAGGAGTGGTGAGAATCCGAACGCTTTAACAAAAGGAAAGTAAACTATCGGAGTGGCTCCTTCAAAAAACTGATTAGGCAAAACCAGATCCGAAACGCATGAAAAGTTGCATTCTTTCACTTGCGAACGAATTCAAGATGAGAAAATGAGAAATGAACACCACCATTTGACCATTGATTGATCATAATATCTTTCACAGTGTACTCATCAGTGGCGGCGCATGTGTCTATGTAATCAGGTAAATACAACTTAACTTGTGGTAGATTAGCCTGTTGGTACATTTTACCATCATCTGGTAAAATTCATTATACTTTTTGGCAGACGCCAAAATCAGCTATGCGCACGGTAAATTCTACCAGCAGGCTGATTATGAACAAAAGTATCGTAATGATATCAAGTCGATGATCGAGTACGTGTTATTCTTATGAGCACTGGCGCAACCAGGATATCTTCCATCTCTCTCATTTCCCATTTGAATGCATGAGTAGGAAAAGGACAGAAGGAGGGGGTTTTATCCCTTTGTCCATCCTTGTCTAACATACGTTTCTTAATGGAGAAAAGAGAGAGATGAAGAAACTCTCGGTGCGCTACTGCTTATGGGTGGTGTCATTACAATTGGTTTTCGTTCCGATAGAAACCCTCCCATTTCTCCGAAAATTCGCCGATGACTCCTTAAGCTATCGGAGAATTTTACGCAGAGATGAGAGGGTTTCTATCAAAATGTACCTATCGGAATGATACCACCCATAAGATCGTAATTCATAATCAACCTGCAGTCTTTTTTGTTTGCGTGTTGGTTCTTCGATTATACTGTTTTATAACAAAGTGTTTCAAACCTATTTTCATTTTTACTTTGGAACATCATGGAACAAAAACTAATGATGAAAAAACATAATCTCTGAATACAGTCGCTTTCGTTAGCTTTTCCACCTTTCGAATGAGCTAGTAAGTAAATTTTGATACGATTGTTTATTCTGCTTACATCCAAGTTATCTGATAGATAAACATACGATCCACATTCACAATATTGACGATTCTGCGCTTTCCGTCTTACTCGCTTGTTTACAGCGATATCAGCAACGAACGCCGCAAAAAAAGTTTTTGTTTCCAGAAAAAGCGTTGATGAGCTCTAAAATGACGATAACAACTTATTTATCGATCCTTGCAAAAGTAATAATTAAGTATGAGGTTGCGATGAGGTCAAAATTGGAACTATCATGGCCGCGTTTTTTTTTTTTTTTTTATTTATTTTTATTTTTATTTATTTTCTGTGATCGGAATCAGAGAGTATAGAAACAGCGTGATCCTAAACTTAGGTCGAGGAAACAAGCGGTGACTCTGATAACCTTGAAATGACACGAATAAAGGGCGAGATAGGAAGAACCAATCAGAGAGAAAGAAGCTCGTGAAAACGCAAATTGGCTTACGATTCGCGTCGATTTTTTTTTTTTTTTTTTTTTTTTTTTTTTTTAGCATCGCGATGCGGTTTTCTTTGGATGTCATAGAAGGGCAGGAGAAAATTCCGATTCTGTCAGTATAGAAAGGGCATTCCCCCTCTTTCTCCCTTGAAAATTCCAGTTTTGTATGGCTTGGTGTTAAAATAAGATCACATAGAACCGGAAACAGCTTGATTATACAATCGAACAGTTGTTCACGTTGTAAAATCTGCATCGATGGGAGGGAAAGAATTTTTTATTGAGATACATAAAATTCATTAGTGGCAGTCTAGCAACGTTGCATTTTGTCCATTTAAACTCATTAAAAATATCGATTCAAGCGAGTACACTGTGCACCTCCACTATTTCGACCTTTTTCATGACTTTAAATGGACTGGATGGAACGTTGCCAAATGGGGCTGTTGCAAGGGTCTGAAAGTTCGTGTTTTTTATGAAGACAATGATAGTACTTGATAAGCTGAGAACAATTGTGCCTTTGGTTTTTCATAAGTGTCCATGTTTTGGAGATACACACGTGTAAAGTTATAACAAATCG
Organism: Trialeurodes vaporariorum; assembly: GCA_011764245.1. Classification (NCBI taxonomy): domain Eukaryota; kingdom Metazoa; phylum Arthropoda; class Insecta; order Hemiptera; family Aleyrodidae; genus Trialeurodes; species Trialeurodes vaporariorum. The sequence goes on from VMOF01000379.1 coordinate 43,677,943, forward strand.
TGTGCGTAGTGACGGCACTGAATTACCATTTAAAACAATGTATTTTGGCCCAAAATCTTACATCCGGAACAATGGGGCTGAATTAGAAACCAAAGGCATCTTTGTTCTCAGCTCATCAAGTACTTTCATTGCCTTTTAATAAAAAAACACAACATTTCAGACCGTTGCAACTGCCCCATTGCATTTGCCACTGCATTAATAAAATTGAAAATATCCTGTGATGATCAGCTAAACTGAGTGCGGGGGGTATGGAGTTATTAACCACTCTAACCGACTACCGTTGATATGAATGTATCCTCGTGAACTTAGAGCTGGGTCAGCAAAATTTCTCCCAGTTTTTGAATTAAATTTCACTCAGGCTTCGGCCTTTTTTTCGTAACATCGTAAAAATAGAGGCTAAGCGCTCGTGGGTCGTGGGAGCAATATAGTAGCGTGCAATCCGGCAACGGTGCAATTAGCTCATTGAAGCCCACGTAAAAGGTCAAATTCAAGGGTTTTTGCCGATTCTCCAATAGTTCGATATTTTTAATGGGTTTAAATGGACAAAATGCAACATTATCAGATCGCACGCTGCTGATGCACTGCTAACAGCGATTCCTGGAGCCTTTAAATACGAGTTACATAATCTTAAGCTAGGTATCGTTCAAATCACTGGCGCAACCAGGATCTCTTCCATCTCTCTCATTTCCCATTAGATTGTAAAAGTAAGGAAAGGACAGAAAGATGGGGGTTTTATCCCCTTGTCCATCCTAGTCTAACATACGTTTCTTAATGGAGAAAAGAGAGAGATGAAGAGACTCTCGTTGGGCTGCTGGTTCAAATAATTTGTAAAGCTGTCAGTGATGACTCGTTCAATGTAGCAATAACGGGCTCTCTCTCCATTTAAACCTACGCAAAATAATCGATATTCAGGGGATTCATAGAATCCCCGAGAAATCGATACTTTTGCAAAGTTCAAACGGCAAAAACACCAAGCACGAGCCGCCACTGGAAGTTATGGTAGAATTATTTAACCTTTAGGAGGAATGGGAGGGGGGCCCAAGACAAAATGTGTCCCCATGACTCCCCCCCCCCCAAAAAAAACTACAAAAAAGATATAGGTATGAGTCATTCCAAGCCGGATCCTCGCTCTAGATGATTTGTCGATTCATCAAAGACGGAATATTCCACAATGACGGAGAAAAATAGTATTCCAATTTCAAACCAGTGGCGGCTCGTGCGATCTGGCAACCGCGCACTTTTACCATTTAAACGTATGCAAAAAGATCGATACTAGGTGAGGCGCTACGCCTCACCAAGTAATCGATTATTTTACACAGTTTTAAATGGAGGAAATCCATTGTTGCCACATTGCACTAGCCGCTGCTGTTTCAAACATGACCCGCAGATAATAGGAAAGTACCCAAAGAAAAACCGGGATTCGTCCTTTATAGAGGACGAAGTGGACACGTCAAAACGGGTTTTCTGTCTTTCGGTCTTTCTATTTCTTTCTCGATTCTTGGAAAAAATAGAAGTAAGGTTCACGGATTAGAATATAAATCGCGAAAGTGATATTTTGCTTCACTGATTGCTTGTCAAAGAGATGCCAATAATCCTAGCAAACTACCTTTAAAAGTTCATCTATTAATGTTCACGCATTTAAAGTCAGGTGACATTAAATTACTATTTGTAATAAAGCGCCCGAGTTTTATTAAAACAAAGCCTTGAAACAAGAATGACTACAAATGATGTGCTCTTCGTACAAAATAATAATTCAACAGTATTGCTAGATTATAGGGAAAAGCACACCTTATAATTAATTGTGTCCTCCTTATTTCATCAACCTTGAATTAGAAATTAAACCGTGCGTTAACTATTCCTGCACGCACGATATGGAATTGTATCATTACAAAATGAAGGCGCTCTGAGCGCAACAGTTGAATACTTCGAGTTAGCCGGCTAGAATTTAGTGCCAGGAGTTTGTGAAGTTTCCACTTTCTTAAAAATTATCATAGAACTGTGTAAGCTTCATGAGTTGTGGTCTTAGTTCATGCATTATTATTCTCTTTCATAGTATTTATCATAGATTGCGTATTAGTTTGAAGGTATACATACACTGCTGAATACTGAATAGTAATAAAAAAGGAGCTTTCTATTCTTGCTAAATTTCAAGGGAGCATATTTAAGATAGGTAAAGGAAGGCACTCCCCCCCCCCCCCCTCGATGATATCTACGCTCGAAATCCATACTAAAACTGACAGCAATAAAAGCCCAAGAAACATTAAAACATCAGTGAAACTAATGCGCGATGTTGACATTTTTCGGATAGTTATTCGATTTTGACTTGATGTAAAAATTGATAATTTATAGGGAGATCTAAATAGATACAAGCAAAGTTTTTGCCAGAGGGACAGAAATTGCCACAACATTTCGTTCGGTTAGTACTGTATGAACCTCATCACTGTACCACAAGTAAATTTACAAAATTCAAAATTCTAGTGGAGTTACTAAAGGATGCTGAGTTATGTAGTAAGGTATAAAAAAAGAACAAGATCCTAACATAGAATTGAAAAGCTTTGAACTGCTATTGGTTTCCTATGATTGGAGTTAGTTCTTTTTTGCATAAAGCAGCCCGACTTTCCCTCAAAAACATCCTACAAAGCAAACCCGTTTACTACCAGGTTACGAAGACAAATCATTGTTCGCTCCCTCGCTCAAATTAAGTGGGTAGTGATATATCCGTACAGCGCGGTGAAGATTATGCATACCCAATGGATTGAAGGCGCTCGAGGAAACAATAGTTTAAAATGTTGACGCTGAGGAGTTGGGAGCAAGCAACTTCGGCCGTGGTATTGAAAGGGTTAATGTGTGAGGAAACGATATGAAGTTGCTGAATTAGATTAAAAATAATAATCCAAACATCCTGAATCATTTAATTTTTTTTTCAACCATTTTCAAAACAACCCTTAATGAAGCGACCCCCAAACCTTTAAAACATTTTTTCTAATAATTTCAGAATGCCCAAGAAAGGCTGATGCCAAATGACATTTAATATTTAACATCTGATTGCCAATCTATTACCCCCTAATTTAAAACCCCCCAAAAATGAAAACTACCCTCTAGCTGTAGCCATATGACTATACGCTAGGATGTTATGGGGTGGGTAGTATTTTGCATACCCAATGGATTGAAGGCGCCCGAGGAAACAAATATTTTAAAATTTTAACGCTTAGGAGTTGGGTGCAAGTAACCTCGGTCGTGGTATTGAAAGGGTTAATGTGTGAGGAGACGATGAAGTTGCTGAACTAGATTAAAGATAAATCGCATAATAATTATAAAATAATTGACTTAAAGATTATGCATTTGGATTAAAAACAGACAGCTGTAGAAGTCTTGGATATCGAAGAATTCAATTTACCTGATAGAATAGACAAGTCCTGAAAAAACAATATGAATGTCGCGAAAAGTCGTTGGTATTTTTCACGAGAGCACAATTAATTCACAAGACTCGACCGCACTGTTTCAGGGCACCACGAAAACTGCGTTGGAAACCGAAAACACTCCTATACTGAAATTAGCAACTTCATCTGTGACCTGATGAAGTCCTATATCCGTGATAAGGAGAGGGGTAAAGAGAGACGTAGGAATCACCGAGAGAGAGATAAGGGACCTGGCTGGGGAAGGTGAAATAAAAAATAAGATTATGATAAAAAAGTGCGAAAATTAAAATAAAAATACCGTGGTTATTCGCGGTGGTTTGTTTTTAATTTCTTACGACGACCCGAAGCCTGCGTTGCCGGATATCAGGTGATTTGATTTCTAATTAATTTTACGTTGTGACGTAAGGAAAAATCTACTTAGAAATAATGAACCTAATGTAAAGCAGTCTATAATTAATTTGTTTCTTCTTTCTTAATGAGGCTCTTGCAAACTGTTGCTATAAGCAAATAAATAGTCCAATCTTATGTAAAGCAAAAATCACGAAAATCACCCTAAGAAAGTCTAAAATTCAGTAATAAACTCACATAACTGCTATAACGGCAATATGATAATGGCAGTTCGACGCAGGTATCATGGGAGATTCCTGTCTATTATGTCACTTTCTCCAGGGAAACATAGAGATATGTCTCAATTTCGATAGAAATCTCCCATGATACCTGCATCTTTTCGCCACTAAGCCCGATTCTGAGAGTGAATTTTGAGATTTTTTAGTGTGCTCATCGACATTTTTACAGGTTTTTATGCAAGAATCAACTCGTCAATCCCCTGCTATAGCAAAAGTTTGCAAGAGCCCCATTGCAGGATTAACGCCAATGTCAGTGTGGACATTTTTCGGATAACTAGGATTTTTTCCCATTCGATGTAAAGTAAAATTTGATAATTTGCGCACGTACTAATTTTGTTTGTTTGGATAATTAATAATTATCTATCCGATTTTCCCCATTTGATTTTTTATAATATTTCGTAATTTATTTTAGTGATTTTTACATTAACTATGACGTAGGGGAAAATCTACTTCGAAGTAATTAAACGAATTTGATTCAATTTAATTAATTTGTTTTTTCTTTTTCAATATTTGGTCATGACCATTGTCAGTTTAGTCAATTTTTAGATAACTATATAGGATTTTTCCCATTTGACACAAAGTAAAATTTGGTCATTTATTTTAGTCATTTATAATGATATTTAAGTTATTGTGACGTTGGGAAAAATCCTCTAAGAAATAATCAAACTAATTTAATTAATTTGTTTTCTTTTTTAGAGTGTGTCAATTTTTTGGGTGAACAATCGATTTTTTCCATTTGACTTAAAGTAAAATTTGGTAATTTAAAGGTAAATCTGGCAACGCTTGCCCGCCTTATCAGTCAATTGCCAACCCGCGGACGAAGGAAAGATCAGCAAAATCGGAGAATCCGACTTGACCTCGTTTACGTTCGAAACACATCAATTGATGCTGAACCGGAGGAAGAGGGGGGAGGGGGTGAAGGAAAGTCTGGAAATGAATCTTCTTCTGTCCGTTTGTTTATTTCTATAATTTTTCTCGGTAATAAAAATTCTCCTCTTTTCCTCTATTTTAGTTTTCTAATCAATGATTTCTGCGGTATCAGTACATTAATTTGTGGTAGGAGACAAACATGTTGCAGGATTCCAGAATTTTCGAGGTTATGCCATTTCCCTTATCATTGATAAGCTGCGGGAGCATTGCTGGTGGAACGCCCTTGAGCGATTCAAATGCCACTAATTGCGATCGCTGCATTTTATTGTTCGAACCGCGTCGTCAGGTCATATCTGCCGATGGCGCGCCGGTACCCGTTGAAGCTGAAAATAAAATTAATGAGCAAATATATCGAAACTTTGACGTCCAAAAAACCTATATCTTCTCCCAACCGAATGTGCTTATAAGTTATCTATTTACAGTAAGAAAAAAGTTGAAAGTTATTCATGTCGGTAAACAACCGTAAATACTTACTGCGAAATTACAACCAATTCAATTAAATAAACTTTTGTTGCCTAATTTAATGTGTTGTGTGGTTCTTTGATAATTTTTTAAGTGTCAAATTGAAGCGCGGGTAATTTAAATCGACCAATCAGATGATATTATAAAAGGCGGGTGCTTTTAATCAACCAATCACATATTTGATGATACCAATTAAATTATACCTGAAAAATAAGCTTTGTTTTATGACCCGGTTCCCAACGTACTCACTTCATGATTGAAATAATTACATAATCAATTGTCACGCGTGTATTGCAAGTCAAATATTAATTGAATTTTTCACCAATTAAATAGTTGATAGGGGTAGTAATTAGCAGATTTAATTTTGGTCCCGTTACGGTTTTCATAACTGGGTTTATGAATCTCGTTACCTTACTCTTGAGGTAGGTCAAAAGAACTTTCGCTCGGCCACAAAAATCGTCACTGCAGGGTGCGGTTGGTAAATTTTTAATTTGTTAACTTACTTAATGCTTTATATATTTACATAATCTTCATGAAAATCATTTCGAAGGGCAAATGACGTTAATTGAAAGCATTTTATGATTTTTTAACGCCCTATTAAATAATAGTGGTAGGCGTGTATTGCAGGTCAAAAAAGAATGCTTGTACGAGGGTCGTTCAAAAACTAAGTTTCATTGATCATTTTCTCAGGCCCTATTAAAAGTGAGAGAAATCCAATTACACCGTTGAATTTGTCATATCTTAAGCTTTTTAACGACGTCAATTTTTTTTTTTTTTTAAATTTGGTTCATTTTTGGCGGAGATACGGCTATTTTACTACACCCACCTCAAAAAGTTTCCCACCACCTCCCGCCAACTTTTTACGAACGAGTGCAATCTTCAATTTTGGATTTCTCTTACCTTAAATAGGGCCTGAGAAAATGGCCAATGAAACTTACTTTTTGAACGACCCTCGTAGATAGCATTTTCCATCAATTTAATAATGAATGGGTGTATAGCCATGAACTAATTTAAATTTTGTCCAATTACCGTTTTGTAACTGAGTTTGAAATTTATTACCTTAATTTTGAGGTAGGACATCAAAACCTATATATATTTTCACCCGATTACAACAAAAATCATCACCACGGTGCGGTCGATACAATTGTATTTTGTTAACTATTTAATCTAAGTATATGGTGTTTAAATAACATAAAATATTTTGAAATAACGTTATTTGCCCTTCAATCAAAACACGCTTGACAAAGATTATGTAAATAAATCAAGCATAAAGTGAGTTCGTATTACATAATCTGGTTAATAAGTGTCTAGCTCGGCCATTAAACTTTGCTTAGTGATTTGCAGAATTATTCAATCAGTGTAATGTGAAATGTGTGAGTGTGTTTTTTTTTTTTTTTTTTTTTTTTAAATCTATAGCAAGAATATTTTCATTTATGGCGTCCTCATTCAATACTAGACCGAATCGTTATAGAAACACTAATAAAACACTCGATAGTGACTTTGACAATGTCATGACCGGTTTAAACTTTACATTGCTAAGATATTTAATTAAATTTGAATTTTAAAACTACCGAAGAAAGCTCGCTGCTTATGGTTATAGCGAACTGCTTAAATAATTTTTAACCCTTTCTTGGATAGTGGTACACATGTGTACCATTTTATGTAACATGTGATTCAATGGAATTTAAATGGACATTTTTCAAAAAGTTGTGTGACTCATCAAAGTTCTTAAAAAAGTGTCCTCTTTCGAACGGTCTAAGTAAATCTCGAAAAAACTCAAATCCCAAAATCCGTGCATGAAAGGGTTAAACCACTATTGGTCTATCAGACGGTTTTACAATGCCGGGAGGGTTCCTGCATTTCTTAAAATACTTCGACTTTGTGTTTTGAGGATTTTTTTTTTATTAATATCGCACTCACATTTTCATTTAAAGCGCGTTTTTGAATCACAAAAGAACTTTTGTTTCCACACCACATCGAGTTCAAGCTAAGTCTAATGGACATCTGCAAAAGTTTCTAGATTGACATTGTTTTGTTGATAGGTCACGGTCAGGATTTTTAGGCATATTGTTTCTAAACGATTGTTCTGGATTTCAAAGGAAAATCGGAACTTTAATATTTTAAAAAAATATACTTTTACATTACATTTGTAAGCTTTTCTCGAGAAAATTCGAGACGGATTTTAAGTTAATTTGATGAGACGTCGACGTTCACTAAAACCAGTGCACTATGGTCTGAGATCAGAAAAAAGTGGCAAAAACTCGGTGAAAAAAAAGGCATCAAAAATAATATTTTTCTAGTTTTTACGCTTATTCTTAAAACCTGTCTACGTCATTTTTAAGTTTAAATTACGTGTTCAAAGTGTTCTCTGCGCATAAAATTGAAGCTGAAAGTTTATAAGTGACAAATTTATGAGAAATTTACTTTCTGACTTTTGGCCAATTTTTGATGATTTTAAACCATAGTGCAGTGGTGCAGAGGACAATTCGGTAACGTTGCAGTTCGACCATTTAAACCAATGCTAAAGATTGAAGTATTATGCTTTTGAAGAGTCTAAAGGCCATTCTGCCATGACGGTATGACTATGGTCATTCTGCCAGGTCATTCCACCTGTTTCGACTCTTAAAAAGCTATATAATTTCAACGATTCGTCGAATTTACTGTTCGGTATTAAATAAGAACTTGCTGAAAAAACACCTTTAACAGAAAATTCATTCATTTGAAACCTTTAGACGTTTTTATGATACCAATAATTTCTGTAATTTTTTGGCGTCAGAAAAAAGTCTTGTTCCTGTAGCATGGGATGTTGCAAGGGTCTGGATTTTTGTGTTTTTTCGTGAGCAAAGGAAACTGTACTTGGTGAGTTGGATTCAAAGACAAGGAAGCATTTGGTTTGTAATTATCAGTATAGGTTTTATGTTCTGAAGATATTATTTTGGTCCTATAATACATATTTTTTTGATGGGAATTTTTTTGCATTGTGACGTCAAAAAACTCAAACCACACACGATTTTTTGCGATTTTTACATGATAGTAATCACCGGAAAAACAAAAACTAAAGGTACCGCTCTTCTTAGCTCATCAAGTAATTTAATTTCTTTTTCAAAAAAACACTCAATTTTAGACCCTTGCAACTGAATGCCCTATATTAATCATAGACAAATTGATTCATATGCATGACAATCCTATTATTCTATTTTCCGTACTGACTGATGTTAGCGTCTGAAGAAAAATTACACATAGTGGAAAGGCATTGGGGGGGGGGGGGTAGATAATGGGGCTGTTGCACACTTTTGCTATAAGTGATTTAATAGTCGATACATTTTAAACCTCGAAAAAAAACGATGCAGTAAAATTAAACCATTAAAAGAAAGCTTTTATTTCGGGCAAAAGGTGGGTAGGGGGGTTAAAAGGGGTAAAAAAATTCCATCAAGAAGTAAAAGGGTTTTTATTTAAAACCGGGATAGGTTTGCGGTAAATTTGGGCATCACTCAGACTAATTACCACCTTAATACCTAGTCAAAAAAGATACAATTAAGATAAATTCCCATTTTTAAAATCCCTTACCAAAGTGCCAAAATCAGCTATCGTATGGTTAATTTCACCGTAGTTTTTTTTTCCGTGTGTGTCCATCGAAAAAAAAAAAAAAAACCTTCGAAAATAACGATGGCAGCACTAAAAACTTCCGAAATCCACTCCTAAACTCGATAAACGCTTTTATTTGCGCGGGCTTAATGGTGGCTGAGGGTAGTAACAATGGGAGATTCCCATCTAACAATATGTAACTCCATCAAGAAGTGACCAATAAGAGACGACTCTCATTTGACACCGGTGTCACTAGGTGTTGCGGTACCATTCATCGGATGTGGATCATCATGCACTCTGATGACTAATTACCTACTCTGTGAATCATCCTTGTCAGCATAGAAAGAGTGACGAAATTAAGGTAGGAATCTTCCAATATCAATGCCCTATGCCACCATTACGCTCGCGCAAATCACAGCGTTTATTGGGTTCAGGACTCAGGAGTGAATTCCGGAAATTTGTAGGGCTGCCATCGTTATTTGTCGAGGTTTTTACACCAGAATCGACCATTGAATCGCTTATAGCAAACTTGTGCAACTATGCCCCATTGGAATAAGTAATCGGTGACTTTTCAACATGTCTGGCAACACTCGGACAATAAATCCGACTGATCATCGACTGGAGCATGATACGTATCGATCCAGCTCGTGATCAAATTATATTATTCATCATCTCACAATCATCAAACTTATGCACCGGTTATTAGTGGCTCATTCCCTTACTCATTCACATATACCGATATACAATATACATCCTGTGATAGTCCTGTTATCGCGATTTTTCCGACTATTTTTAAACTTTTCTCCACTTTTATAAACATTTTTTTCACTCTCTCCTTCTGGTTGTTTTTTTTTATTTATTTATTATTTTTTAAATGAAGTATCAGTTTGACAGTATTGACCTCTTTGCGTCCTGACCAAGCTTTTGACCGAGTGCGCGAGTTTTGTTTATTTGTGTTGATACATATGTCCTATCTCTGCGGTTTTGTGAGTCCGCTGAGGCTCTGAATGTCATGGAAAGTATAAATAAAATGTGTATAAATGGAGTTTTCCGTTTTTCCGAACGAGGTCAGATTATTGTGGGAGCTTTCCGTATCATGCATCGTGAAATGTTTGTTCTTCTTTTCTCGGGTGAAGCAAAGGGGCACCTCAGGAAAGGAAACTGAAATGTGACTAAGAAATGCGGACAGACCCCAACTCGCACGTTTTTATGATACCAATACTTTCTCTCCTTCACGGAAAAAAGACTGGTAGAATTTACCAGTAGCGCACCGAGAGTTTCTTCATCTCTCTCTTTTCTCCATTAAGGACCGTATGTTAGACAAGGATGGACAACGGGATAAAACCCCCTCTTTCTGTCCTTTTCCTACTTATACATTCAAATGGGAAATGAGAGAGATGGAAGAGATCCTGGTTGCGCCAGTGGAATTTACCATCTGGACAGCTGATTTTGGCGTCTGTTAGAAAGTATGGTAAATTTCACCTACACGGCAAAAAAAAGACTGGCAGCATTTACAATCTGTGCTGATTTTGGAGTCATCTATCAAGTAGATGGTAAATTCAACACACATTATGGTAAATTAAGTTAACGTTGGTACATTTTACCATCATTTAGTGAAATTTACCATACTCGATAGCTAACCCAAAAAATCAGTTATGCAGATGGTAAATTCTACCAATTATTTTTTTCCGTGTAATATGGTAAATGCAACGTACCTCATGCTAAATAATTTAAACCTGTTGGTGCATTTTACCATCATCTAGTGAAATTTAGCATACTTGGCAGAATCCAAAATTAGCTACGCAGATGGTAAATTCTACCCGTATTTTTTTCCGTGTTGGGGGAGAAGGAAAGTAAAATTACAATACCTTCTCTACATAGAGTGAGAGAAAGGAAAATTGAGTTTTTTTTTCCACGGAAGAGAAGTCTGTTTGCAATTAGACCAGTGGCGCGGCGCACCAAAATGACAGGTCTGCTCGTAAGTCTGTTTTCCCATTCAAAATTAAATTGGCAGTGCCTGGGAAGAGCAGAGGGGATGTTTTGAGGCTTGTGCATTGTGCAATGTTGCAACAACATAGGCTTCTTAGGATTCTCTCCGCATTTAAACCTATGTAAAATAATCAATTTTATGAAGGTTCACTGAGCTCCAGAGAGAAATCGATACTTTAGAATAGGTTCAAATTGCAAAAAAAACATGGTTCCCAAACTGCACAAGCCACCGCTGAATAAGACTGTAAAATACTGCGCTTCTGAGTCGTAGCATGAGGAAATTGGAGCTCCAAAATCATGCAAGTATTTTAGGAAAGCATGATTGAAGGTAGGGGAGGTCTTTTCAGGCTTCTGAATTTTTTGGATTTTCTTTTCACGTTTCTTGTATACTATTCTCCACTTTGGGGTGGGATTAACTTGTATCCCCCCATTTTTGTTTGTTTGTTTTTTTTTTTTTGTTTTTTATTTTTTGTTTTTTTTTTTAATATTTTTTTTTCAGTTTGTACCTATTCTGAAATTTCTCTCGATTCTTCAATTTATATTTATAATCAGATGGTTGCATAATGCATAACCATGTAAAGTGTGAATAATGAATATTGAGAGAAGAAAAAAGATTTAATCCTTTCGAAAATACATTTTTAGTTTCAATTCACTCAAAACCTGGTTAGGCCCCAAAATAGCATGGGCGTACCTAAACAAGGTAAACATCCTTGGCCAACCAGAACAAGCATTGAGGAGAAAAAAACTCCTGGTTTTAAGGGAAAAAAACAATCTCGAATCAAAACGCCAAGAAAATAGAAATAAATTAGTTAAACCTCCAGCCAAAAGGTTTGTCATGTTTTGAACTTTCTATTCAATTCTCAAGTGAAACAAATTGTGATTGTCCCACTCATTTATGGTTGGCACTTACAATAGTATACATATAATCGTATTTTTTTTTGTAGATAATAAAACCTCAAAAAATGTTAAACATACGATCAGTTTTGCTTTCCTTTTGTAATAAACAAAATCGAGGGTCAGAATCACAAAATTTGAATATGTTTTCATTACTAGTGGAGGGATGTGGAATATTTAGCAATTTACCTTCCACGAAAAGACTATATCCTTAATCAATGTACAGGGCACAGTAAATTTAACATTGCTTAGTTAGATAATTCTGTTTAAATTTTTTTTTTTTTTCATTTTTCACGCGTTTGTTGCATCGACTAGTCTCTGCTTTTATAGAATTTTTCGTCATTAATCGCGATCAATTTATCAATCAGGCATCGGTATTTAAGTTAAAGATGAGCTCCGATTCAAGATATACACAGGGTGACTATAAAATAGGGCCCGTCTAGAAGTTTTCAAAATAAAAAATGCCTCCCGGCAGGCCGGTAAGACGAAGTAGATTCCATGCTTGGTTAAATAATTTTTTCACAAATTTAAATATAGGTTATAATTTTTGTTGAATTTTTCTCTGAATTTTTCTTTTTTATTTAATCAGCTGCTCAAAATCCAAATATTAAAAAGAATTGAAAAAGATTATATTACCATTAGAGAAATGTGTAATCTTTACAATGCAAGTGAGAAATAAACTTTAGGTTATATTAGTTTTTCACAAATTTCAATAAATAGGTTATGTTATGATTTTATTTGAATTATTCAATTTTTTTTTTTTTTTTTTTTTTTTTTTTTTTTTTTTTTTTTTTATCAGCTGTTCATCATTTAAATAAAAATGCCCATGAGAAAAAGATTATAGTACCAAGATAGAAAAATGTGTAATCTTTGTAACGCTAATGAGGCATAAATCTGAATAACAGCAGCTGATAAAACAAGAAAATAAATAAATAACGTACCTAAGCAACAGTGTACGTGTAAAACAAAGAAAGAGCAATTATACCAGTACACCATCCTTGTCTTTCATTTGTAAAATCCCATAAGAAACTAAATAGCTCGTAAAACACGTAAAACACACGGAAATTTCAAGGAAAAGAGCATATGACCTAAAAACATCCTCCACGATATATACTAAAATTTACGATACAAAAAAACAATTTCTTCATATAAAAACACTGCCAAAAAACCCGAAAAACACATCACTATAACTCGCTTACAACGCAAAACACGAAAAAATGACTCGAGTAAAAAAGTTGCGTAACAAAACGGCCAACATAAATTTCCCCAAAAAAAACACTCAATACAAACACTCCTAAAAATAAACCTCAAAAACACATTTTACGACTCAAACACGGCCCATAACGAGAAAACTAACTGTCGGATTTACACCATCTTCGAACTCATCCAAGAATTAAACCCAACGAATAGTTGAGACAAATTTCAAAAATAAAAACCAAAAATTACGAACAGGATCGTGGTACATAAAAACGGTAAAACTGGCTGAAACATACATATAAATATATATATATATATATATATATATATATATATATATATATATATATATATATATATATATATATATACAATTTTCAACGAGTGGTATTTTCTCACTCAGGGGACCATGAAACGTGCTCATTTGATAAAATTTCCCGAAAAATCCAACATCGCACCCTCCGCAATAAGTAGATTCATGGAATCTACTTAAAAATACAACAGGCTTGTGCAATGTGGCAACTACGGATCCTTTGCATTTAAAGCAGCTTAAAATAAATCGATCTACAGAAGTTCGCTGAATCCCTGAGAAATTCGATACTTTCGTATAAAATCAAATGTCAAAAAACATGGTCGCCAAATTGTACGAACCGTTACTGAAATACTATTTTCGTGGCAAACAAGAGAAAATAATATTTATGAATGATTTTTTCTTACAATGGGGCTCTTGCAAACTTTTGCTATAAGCAAATAAATAGTCCAATCTTATGTGAAGACCAGCAAAAATCACGAAAATCACGCTAAGAAAGTCTAAAATTCAGTAATAAACTCACATAACTGCTATAACGGCAAGATGGCAATGGCGGTTCGACGCAGGTATCATGGGAGATTCCTGTCTATTATGTCACTTTCTCCACGGAAACACAGAGATATGTCTCAACTCAATTAAGATATAGAAATCTCCCATGATACCTGCGTCTTTTCGCCACTAAGCCCGATTCTGAGAGTGAATTTCGTGATTTTTTAGTGTACTCATCGTCATTTTTACAGGTTTTTATGCAAGAATCAACTCTTCAATCCCCTATAGCAAAAGTTTGCAAGAGCCCCATTAGAGGCTAGTTACGATTTGGTACTTTTAGGCTTAAGATAATATTCTTTAGGCTATCAGGTAATAAAATGATGATTTTTTGAAAATCGGTATAACTCGCCTCAGGTGAGTGTGTTTTATTCAAGTCACCCTGTATATGTCAGCATAGTAAAAAGTTGAGTAAGCCAATTGAATAGTTTTTTTTTTTTTTTTTTTTTTTTTTTTTTTTTTTTTTAAATCACCTCGATAATTGCTCAGCCAGCAATTTTGATCAAATTCAAAGAATCTCTATGATTGCGTTGGGCAATCCTTCAACTTGAATTCCTTTATTCATTCCTCTCATGTGTGAACATCAACTAATGCGAAACGCATACTTTTTAGGGGCCTCAATCCACGGATTTACGGTATTATGTGTTGAGGAAGACAATTGTGACGATTATTATGTGCTACTGAAGATGAATTGTTTAGCTCATCATCAATTTATCAATCCAAAGAAATCAGTTGCGTAGCGTGCAATTTGGCAAAGCCGCAGTTCGTCCATTTAAACCCGTGAAAAAAATCAAAGTGTTGGGTGTTGGATGAACACCTTCATATTCGACCTTTCACATGGGTTTAAATGGATACAATCCAATGTTGCCAAATTGCACGCTACGCCACTGAAAGAAATGTGCTCTCGTTTTGATCCAACTGGGCTGCATCTCCTTATGGTTAAACTCAACATCTTCAAGATGGTTTCCTTTTTACAATAATATTTTGTGACAAAATCCTATCCAAACTTAGCATCTTCAGGATGGTTTCCTTTACAGTAATATTTTATAAAAACATCCAAAAAAGCGGCCAAAAATCAGAAAGTAAATTTCTCATCAATTTATCCAGTGGCGAGGCGTGAAATTTGGCAACATGCTCTCCATTTAAATTCACAAAAAAAGTCGAACGCTTCAGTCGTCGGCGATGACCAGGCATTTCGACCTTTCTAATGTGTTTAAACGGGGAAAAAGGAAGTTGCCATATCGCACGTTTCGCCACTGAATTTATCATTTATACACTAGCTTTAACACCAATTTTAATCACCGCGAATGCATTTTTATCATGTAATTTAAACCTAGCGCAATGTAAGCCAATCAGCTGTATCCAAAACTCGCGATGCATTCCAAACTATCTCTCTCGCTCTCCCTCCTAGCTATCTCTTTTTCGTGTCAAAGTCGTGTAGAGGTACTTTCAGAAGTGTAGGCGGACCTAGACTGATAATCTTTGGAATTTGTCAACATTATTTCTGATATTACTCGATGAAAATGAATAAAAATGAAATTGAGAGTTCGCACTTTTCAATGAGGAAAACTTTGAACTCAAAAGAATAAAGTCAGGAGCAAATTTGGTATTGATTTGAAGGAATGAAAGTTGAAAATTTGCCAAAGATTATGGTTTTGGTCCGCCTACACTTCTGAAACTACCTCTACCTACACAGCCTTGTTTCACATTTTCTTCCTTTAAATTACATCGAAATGACCCAATAAATTCATTTTTACCAAAAAAATCATTATAAATTGTCTCTGTCTGCGATTTTAGCGATGAAAGTGAGGTAGCAGTACGTAGGAGTCATGTATCATGATAATAAGAGCGATCGTTTGAATCCAACCACTTTCACCGGATGACATCATCACTATAATCGAGTATCCATTTTTTGAGCTTATTTTGCTATTCGAGTTTTTTTGAACTTTTCTTTAACTGTTCAAAAGAGGACAACTTCCTTAGAACTTTGATGGGTCACTCAACTTTTATTCGCAAATGTCCATTTAATTTCCATTGAATCCCACGTTATCAAGAGGGACAACCAGTGGCGATTCGTGCAATTTGGCAACAATGCGTTTGTTCCATTTGAATCTATGTAAAACAATCGAGTGATATCGAATCGATTCAATCCTTTAAATACCAGATTAGTTCGTAAGATCGCTACTCATCCGTTTACATAGGGAAGGTAGTTAACTGTTCGTACTCTGGGGAGTTGGAATTGCCTATACGGTAAATTGAAGGCGCCCGAAGAAATCCAATCTTTAAAGGGTCTACATCGATAGACATTATCGAGAATCGAGTTTATTCGGAATCGTGAGACTGGGACAATGTGTAAAAGACTAGAGGAGGAAACGAGTCAACTCGGACTTAGTCCATAAGGGGCTAACATGTAATCAAATGGAGAGATGGAGGGAAAACATTTTGGCCATTCACTAATGCACAAGCCGCTACTAGGGACAACATGTGTCCCAACCAGAGATTACTAAGCCTAAGAGATATGGCACTTCCTATCTCCGCCGTATTAAAAAACCGTTGGCCGAGCTCCGTAAAAAACGCCTGCAGAATGGCCGTGATACAACGTGCAGTACGCTGGTGATCGTAAACATTGTTGTTATTCTTGTTGTTGGAAATGAGGTTAGATTCTCCGTTGCAGACAAATGTTTGTCATTTAATGGCCGATGGGATGACTAAAGTGACTTAGAATTTCAGATTCACGTTCAAAATAAACTCAGAGCTCATTAAACTTCCCAAACACTTTATTAATCTTATTAATTTTGTTAGTGGCGTTGCTGTCAAACCTCATTTCAAACAACAACAGTAGTAACAATGTTTACGGTCACCAGCGTACGCCACATTGCATACTTCGTAGGAGTCGAACAACACTTTTGAATCGTTATGCCATATCTCTTAGGCTTAGTAATCTCTGGTCCCAACTGTCCCACTATCCCTGAAACGATTATAACGTAAAAAAAGGACCATGCTGTATCATGCTGTGGCCCCCCCCCCCCCCCCCGGGTGACGCAGGTAATAGAAGGCGGAGAAATACCGGAAGTGGCTGAGTCGTGATGGTCGCGTATAGCGGTCGGGAGGATGAAATTATTTCGCATGGAAGCTGAGGATGCGATGCGGGTCGCGGAATTTTCAAACGACCTTGAGAAATATTCTGTTCCTCGGCGGCCGCGGCCGCCGGCACCGGCTGATCGCAGCTGATCCACAACATGCATGCGCCACTGTCCATCGCGTAGCATTTCTGATGGCTGGAAACTGCTCTGCTGCTCTGCAAGTGCTAAACTGCCCAGTCGGCCAGTGAGTGACGCGCGTCAGCGAGTGCTGATTCTTCGACGAGATTCCACAGCGACGAGCAGGAGCAGAGCTCGAATCAGCGCTGTCAGATTTACGAAAGCTTAATTCCTGCCTTATATTTCTCAATTAAATCAATTGAAAATATACGAATTTTAACTTGAAATTTGGCAATCCTGGATAGATGCATCGTTGTTAGATCTATTGAGGAGGCTTCAGTCTGTAACGTATACACCGAGAGAAATCACTTCTTTAAAAACAAGGAAACTCGTTTACTTGTAACAGTTTTCCTCGCGCGAAGTAAAGTTCTGATTGCACGAAGGAGAATCACTGTCACAACAAGGAATCTTTTACTTGTAGCAGCAGACATTTTCCTCGGGTTAAAGGAATGGGTCTGTTGCAAACTTTTGCTACAACAATTAAGAGTGTTTAATCTACTGTAAAATCGCCTAAAAAGTCCATTGGTGGCATCAGAAAGTCATTCAATGCAATAATAAACTCACAAGAGGCATTTAATGAAATTCAAGATGGCGGATAAATATCGAGCAATCTGTATGCATGCACCGTGAACATCCAAGGATGGCCAACTGTGACCTCCTCACTGGAGGTAGAGGTTATGTGTTTGTTTAAGTTATGATCGGTTGTGATCGATATTTTGAGGTTGGCTATCTTTGGGTGTTCGTGGTGCATGCGTACAAATAATAGCTCGATATTTCGCCGCCATCTTGGAACGCTTCTTGTGAGTTTATTATTGCATTTTATGAATTTCTGATGCCACCAATGGACTTTTCAGGCGAATTTTACATTAGATTAGACACTCTTAATCGTTGTAGCAAAAGTTTGCAACAGACCCATTCTCCCTGAGTCAATATTTCACTGTGCAGTTTCTTTAACACAAACGAAATACACCTTGGATTAAAAAACTAATTTTCTCAGTGTACTTCATGTCTTATATTTCTCAATTAAATAAATTATAAATATACGAATTTTAACCTAAAATTTGGCAGTACTGGGTAGACGCAACGTTGTCAAATCTACTGTGGATTCCTCAGGCTATAACGTATACAGAGAAAGTTGCAAAGTAGATAGGAATCCCAATTGACACCTGCGTCGCTTCACCATTTAAAAGCAGAAAATGGTGGAGCAACGCAGGTATCACAGAAGAATCCTATTTAATTTGTCACGCTTCCTAGCACATAGACATAGTCTCAATTTACATTTGAATTGCCCATTTTACCAGCGAAGCTCCGCCACATTAATGCCTTTAACTTTAAAATCATTGTGTGGGTCTATGAGTGAATTTCGTGATTTATTAGAATACTCATCATTGTCATATTTGCTCATGGTTCCCACACAAAAATTAAATATTCAATCGCATGTAGCAAAAGTTAGCAAGAGCCCCATTGTCAGTGGCGAGGCGTGCGATTTGGCAACGTTCCTTTTTCCCATTTAAATATATTAGAAAGATCGAAATGCTTGGTCATCGCCGATGACTGAAGCGTTCGACTTTTTTGGTGGATTTAAATGGAGAAAATACAGAGTTGCCAAATTTCAAGCTTCGCCACTGCCCATTGTTGAGTATCTAATGCATGGTTTCGTTTAGATAACCACAGTATTCCAAATCACTGAGCAAATAGAAGGAGTTTCTAGTGGTGATTGCAAAACGTTGTCATCGTACGAATTCATAATCAGATCGAACCAATCACAATATCAATGCTAATCTTATGTGCGAATCACTCAGTTTCGTTTTCAAGGTCAAGCAATTTAAATAAAAATAAGCAGAAAGTCCATCATCATAAAGGCACCTTTTACACAGATCTAATGGTTTCAATTGGAATCAAAGCTCAACTTAATGACGCCACTCGTGAGGATTATGTTGATCGCAATAATCGACTTGATTTCTAATGGATGGCGTGCTCATTTATATAATCGCTCAGATATGTATCCGTAGATATATGGTTTATAATTCACCATTGAGGAGCTTATAAAGTTAGAGTTATTTGAAGTTAGTTAGTTGGGTTGCTTACGAACGTGGACAATGGACTTCGTTTCAGAAGTGTAGGCGATTAGTGAAATTTCAATTTTTAGCCCTTCAAATCAAAACAAAGCTAGCAAGCGACTTCTCTGCTCTTAACTTCCAAGAAAAAAAAAATACAGAACAGACATCAGTGACCATGCAATTCTTATTTAATTATATCATTCAATAGAATGTAAATGCATTCGAGATCAAACTCTACAGTCTGCCGGACACATAGGCAGGCGGATACAGGAATTTGTCTGTCTGTCTCTTTCTCCTTCCATATGGACGAGTGTGTTGGAAAGAGACGGAGATAGGGGTTAAAGTCACGTGATGACCCCCTCTGCTATCCTTTTTTTTTTACATATGCTCAAATGACCAGAGAGAGAGAGAGAGAGAGAGGGAGAGAGAGAGAGAGGGGGGTGAGAGAGAGAGAGAGAGAGAGAGGAAGACCAATCAACGTTCGCTCGCTCAATTGAAGCGGGTAGTTAAATATTCCTACATCGCGATGCTGATTTTGCATACACAATGGATTGAAGGCGATCAAGGAAATATTATTTTTCAGGTGTTTACAATTTGGAGTCGCAATTATTTGTGAATAGAATCGAAATTGTGTGAGGCTGATGATCCATCCACGGATACGAGTATCCTCAAGCGTGGTTTAGAAAGGGTTGAACAATAAAGGAAAAAAAGGAAGGACAGACGAAAGGCAGGACATTTTGTTCTCGAATCAAATTTTGTTTGCGTATTTAGCAAAGCAGAACAAAATTGCAATCATCAAATTTTGTTTGCGTAGGTAGCAAAGCGGAACAAAATTGCAATCAAGCGCGCTTTGACCAACCACATCCGCGCCGTAATATTCGTCCATTTACGTCAATGAGCGCAATTTTTTCTTTTTACATTCTTTTTCCTTTTTTCCCAATCGGCGAACGTTCACAGCTGCAGATAAACACAAGTTTTTATCCCCCCTCCCACCCTCCCCACGCGGGAGGGGTTTGAATCAATTAGCCGGTAATTAATTACAAGCAGCAGTATACATTTGACGTGCGTAGCTTGAGCTTGGGTCAGAGCAGGGTTGTCAAACGTACAAAAAAAATGTTTTACTTCCTTCCTGAATGATTCAATATTAAACGCATAGAAAATTTTGCTCGAGCAGGCAATCCTGAGCGAATGAATAATGCCAAATTTATAAAACCAAAAAATTCTCATGAATTATGATGTAAACTGTAGAAAAAAGTTTGAACTTTCTGACAACTATGGTTTGGAAACGCGGCGCTATGCCGCGTTCTGAATGAACTTGAGCAAGAACGAAAACTACCTTTTGGACTTTCGCGTCGATTGAAGTCTCGTCGCTTCAAAGAGGTGGGTGGGGGTGGAGGTGGGCCTTTTGTATGTTTACGTAAAATGAATATTGCGAACTGCGAACTGCGCCACCGGAAGATCAAAAAAATACTCACGGACGTAATAAGATGAGGTTAAGAATCGGACGTCCACCGCGCATCGAGAGAGCATTAATTTAATCTGCTCTCCCCTCCCCTCTCTCTGACACGGGGGTGAGGAGCGAAAGTTCACCTACGTTCTAGTTATTATTATTTTTTTTTAAATTATAGTTGCGTTGGTAGTGCTATACATTTTATCAAAGTATGTTCGAAGAAAGAGGTTGAGGGGTCACACCGGTCACGGGTCACACTCCTACGCCTACCTCAAACAATATCGATATATTTGGGGATCTACTTGCGGGAACGAGCGTGCGGCGACTAAATATTTCTGATTTTTACGCCAAGCAAATATTATGGTTCTCTTGAATGGTTCTCTCTATATTCGGCTGTAAATACACATTTGAAAAAAAAAACAAAGATTACCTGAAGCATAATTATATGTGTGAACCTAGGTAAGGAATGGAACTGTTACCAGAAGTCTGGTATTTGTACCATAGTTCTTGAAAATGTTTAGGAAATTCTGGTAGTGTGACTATATTCTGATAGTACCACCAGAATTTTCTGGTAGAAACACTAGATTTTCCTAGTCATATCATTGTGCTTCTTGTCTAATATTACTAGAATTTGGGAATTCTTTTTTCAGTGCATTATGCTTAAGATTTGGGTTTCAAATCGCGGAATATCAAGAGTAAAATTAACCGATTATGTTAAATGTGGCTTTAAAGTTTTAATTTGATATAACACTTTCTTGTAACGTGTTCGTTAGAAAAGGATGGAGGTTAGGAGGTAGGTGCTAAAGTCACGATGGCTCCCTCTGCTACCTTTTTCTAGTGCATACGTTCAAATGGCCAACGAGAGAGAAAGACAAAAAGAGGTAGAGTCAATTTCGTAGAAAAAATTTACGCGTGATTCTTTACAAAACAAAATAAAAACCTCGTTAAAAACTTCACAAAAGCTCACCTGTCAGTTCTCTTTGAAAAAAAAGGAGATAAAATATGATAAAATATATCAGAGAATTTAGCCTCATGTAAGTTCCAACCTATATTAACAGGTTTGATCCCTAAACTTTATATCAGGATCCTTAAATTATACTTGATACTTAGTCATATTTTTAGTGTAAGTAAACACTAAATTTATGGGATAATTGCTTGCTGTTTTTTATGATTCATTAATTCTTTTTAAGACAAAATAATTCCGTCTGCGTAGTGATTGTATTTTTTCGACGAATCCAAACAAAATACATCGTAAGAAAGCCAAAAGCCCACACCCTTAGAAAAAAATAACAATAAACAGAAAAGTATAATTAGATGAGAATAAACAAATTCATATTTGTTTTTAATGCTTACATTGAAAGGAGACCTAAAAGATAACACACGAAAGTGTGACAGAGGGCATTGCATCTAAAAGTATGATAAACCCACACCCTAGATTATATACGTAGGGGAAATAAAAACGACGTAACTGGTAAAGAGCTACGTAAGTACGTAATGCGGTAGTCACGCGTTGTAAGTGTCGTTATGACGAGTGGGTGTTTCGCGAATGATTAGAGCGAGATAACCTAAAATTGAATGAATGTTGGTCAAACTGTATCCTTTGAAGGTCATTAGCTGATTTTAGAGAGAGAAAGAGAGAGAGAGAGAGAGGGAGAGAGAGAGAGAGAGAGAGAGAGAGAGAAAAAAAACGAGAAAAAAAACAAGCAGGGGAACTCCAATACAATTTATGCATTGGTAAAGCTTGCCGCGATAGGTCTGTAAGCAGCCACTTCGAGGGCCACCCAGACTTTCCTAGGTACATATTTTGGCCGTTTAGGTCGGCCGATGCCTCCTTGATTCTAAAGGCCGAAACATCCAAATCGAAAAGACCCCATCAATGTGACGCAGTGTTGCCATTTGCAAAACAAACAAGAAACGATTCAGATAAACACTTTTATCGACAATTTACACTTGAAGGAAGTAAACAAAACTGATCTGGCAACATGGACGCAAAATGGAAGGAAAATTCGTGACTCTTTGTCAATTGCGTTTGGAATCTAGATTACACAAATCCGAGAATGATTCTCGTAAAACGTGATAGAGAGCGCTTAAAGAGCGATTTTTTGATTATAGGCAAGGACCGTCTCGAATATTCATATGTAATATACGCCCTCGCAGGCGAAGGCAGAAATTTGCCTCCTCTTTTTCTCTCTCTCTTTTCCTATATTTGAACCAGAACTGTCGTTTTGCGTTTAATTAATGACATTTTTCAATTCACCGATGATTCCACCGGTTGAAAAAAGATTACTCAGTTCAGTTCATTGTATGACAGTAATGAACGAAAATACTCTAATCTGCAATCTCTTCTCAATCGATGGAAACTCAGTTAATTAATTAAAATATTCGCAAATTTTTTAAAGTCACCGACGACTCCAGCGGTTGAGGAAAGATTGCAGATTCGAGTATTTTCGTGCGTCGCGACTTCATACACTGAACTGACTCGTGTAATCTTTTCTCAACCGGTGGAATCATCGGTGATTTAAAAAATGTCATTAATTATACGCAAAACGACAGCTCTGATTTGAACAAACGCAAGTGTCAGAGAAGGACAGAGATAGGGGCTCCATGAAGTTCTCCTCCATCTTTTTCTAATGCATCACTTTAAACGGGGAAAGAGTGAGAGAGAAAGACGAATTCCTAGCTGGATACGACTCTGTCTCTGTTGTTTCGTTAAAGCGAGTTCATTCGCAGGATAAAGAGTATGAATAATGCTATCGTACGTAGCGTACATGCATAGGAAAGAGAGAGAGAGAAAGAAAATCAACAACAATAAATAAATTAATTCAAAACCGATCGACGAAAAATAAATAGCAAGTGAGTGGAACGCACTTAGAATCGATGTGAAAAAAAGAATAAAAACAGAATTCCGGATAAAAACCGGTCTAGCACGGGTTATAGTCATCACGTGATCTGTTGTTTATTACTCATAGATGGAGAAGTTCTCGTTTTTATTACATGCAAGCTTCTATTCATCGTAAACTGTACTTACAGTAGTGCCAGTGTTGGAAAGATTATAGAGCTCTAAGATATGTTTATTGTTACATGCATGTTGAGCATGAAAATATTACTGCAGTGTTCATGTCATCTTTTTTTAATCAACGCATGTACGATCTGTAGTGGCTCATATAATTTGGCAACCGCGTCTTTCCTCTATTTGGCTCTATGTAAAACAATCGATTCGGTAATGAACCGCAGTGCTTCACCAACAATCGATTGTTTAAAGTATATTCAAATGGAGGAAAAACACTGTTGCCAAGGTGCACAGTTCGCTATTTGGACCTGAGTTACTGTTGGACGTGAATTTGATGACATGTTTCAAATGCAACTGTAATTAACTCCACCAGTGGATAAAAATAGTACAGTATATGGCATTTGAAGATGTATAAAGTCACACTGCTTAACTAAATGGGTCTCTGTTGCACACTTCGGCTACAGCGTTTTAAAGTATCATTTCCTATGTAAAAAGCCGAGAAAGTAACAATGGCAGCATCAGAAAACACTAAAATTCAGTAATAAAATCACAAATTGCGAAAAACACTAGACACTATTCACCCCTGTATCTTTCCACCGCGTGCACGATATTTCGCGAAATTAGCGCGGCACATTCAAATAATCACGGCCGACTGTCATCACAGCTGACTTCGTAAACAAATAAACAGTAAACACTGACGGCGTCTGCTCGAATTCTTACGTTTCAATATCCTCAATTCCTCACAAAAGGTTGTGAAAGGTACGGAAACCGATATTTGTGTCGATAACTTATCAAAATGAAACAATAACACACAGGAGTTCCAAACGTGATGATCGAAGTTGGAATCATGCTTGGAACTCCTGTGTGTTATTGTTTCATTTTGATGAGTTTTCGACACAAATATCGGTTTCCGTACCTTTCACAACCTTTTGTGAGGAATTGAGGATATTGAAACGTAAGAATTCGAGCAGACGCCGTCAGTGTTTACTGTTTATTTGTTTACGAAGTCAGCTGTGATGACAGTCGGCCGTGATTATTTGAATGTGCCGCGCTAATTTCGCGAAATATCGTGCACGCGGTGGAAAGATACAGGGGTGAATAGTGTCTAGTGTTTTTCGCAATTTGTGATTTTATTACTGAATTTTAGTGTTTTCTGATGCTGCCATTGTTACTTTCTCGGCTTTTTACATAGGACATGATACTTTAAAACGCTATAGCCGAAGTGTGCAACAGACCCATTAAGGCAGACAGACAGTATAACTGTAACGTATGAAAATGCTGAGATCCATACTCATCTTGTCTACCGAAAAAATCACTGCTGAATTTTGTGGATTTTGTTAAATTCACGCGAAATGGCAACTCCTACATGAAATCGCGATGCCATGCTTCGCCGCCAGACTGTGTTTTCTTAGGGAGGAAGGTCTCTTAGATTTTCCCGTCAATTTATTTTCATATATTTATTTTATATTTTCATATTATTTTCAGTTTAATCTTTGGTATACACATATCAGTAACGAAATCCCTGTTCCTTCAAGGAAAACGATGTTTCATGACATTGATACTTCTTTTGAACTCATTTCCTTTCCCATCTTTTCTTTTTCTCTCTTCCTCTTTTCCTCTTCTCTCTTTTTCTTTTCCTAATATATTCCTTTCCTTTTCTCCTTTTTTCCTTTTCTTTCCTCCTTTTTTTCTTTCTATGGGGAGGCCTCCCCTCCCGGGGTGGAGGGGGGTGCGCTCATGAAGGTTTCTGCGAAATTTCATCCAAAAGAGACACATAGTTTTAGTAATTTCATTCAATGGCTTTATAGGTTATACATTTTCAAGAAGGTCACCGGTTGCGCAGCTCCGATTCCTTGACGTTCCCGAAGACATTTCGATCAAACCTCAACAATTTTCCATTACAACTTGTAGGCAGTGTTGCCATTTATGGCAGAAATTATCCAAATATTACATTATTAGTCAAACGAGACGGATCGGATAACCACCCGAAAATTGGCAACACCGTCAGTAGGTATAAAGGTGCGTGGACAACTTCTCTCTTTCCTCTAAAAGTAATCTAGAAATTTATGCAGAACAGGTTCGAGACAACAAATAAATGTGCAAGCAACCTGACATGATTATCGTAGAGGGAATGGAGGGGGACATCGCACGGGCTTATTTTTTTTTTTTTTTTTTTTTTTTTTTGAGCATTCAATTTAGATGTGGACTTTCTCATCTAGGAAAATTTTAATAGCTTTTTAAGGTGATTCCAATCGAAACTTTTCCAGATTTCAATCCGATGGATAGCGCCCCTATAGTCGCTTCTGGGAAAAGTCTTCCCAGGTAAAAATGTTCCATGAATTTCCATGACCAAAATTCCGTAGGCATTATTTTCATGGGCAATTATTATTTTTCCATAGAATTTCATGGAATTCCTTGGGCCAAATATCATTTTTCCATAACATTTTTCCGTGGGCCACCCATGGGATTCCTTAAGATTTTCCGTATAATTTCGTGGAAAAATAATAATTGCCCACGGACTTGATGCCCACGGAATTTTGGTCACGGAAATTAATGGAACACTTTTACCAGGGTTGTTTCGGGCATTTTAAATTGAAACCAAAGAAAAAACTCAAAATGCAATAACGCCGGAGCCTGCGAATTTTTTGTATGGATATTTTGAGTCCAAAACGAAAAAAATTGGTTAATTATTCAAGTTGTAAATCATGAAATTAGTTTCGCCATAAGCTCAGCGAGTGCCAATGATATAGTGCGCCTATCTGGCTCACTCGCACTCATTGAGGCTTGCGGGAATTTTCGTATTCCATAAAATCCGGATTTATTTTTGAGTATTCCAGCTTGAAACTCTCAGGATATCTTCCTGAGGTATGTTTACAGATGCTGAAGTTCCTCTATGTACTTTTGGCGCAAATTTATCAATTTCAGCCAAAAACTGTTGACTTTTTCAACAGCGCTACCTACTGGCGCTATCCATAACTGGACACAGAGTTTTATTACAACATCTAGGTGAGAAAATTTTGCTAAATTTTGGCATATGCCAATTTCTTACGCGGTTAAATCTTTTCAAAAGAAACAGTTATATCGATTGCTGTGAGCAGATAGCGGCGCTCTGAAACACTTTCACTTTTACTTGAAACCGCAATTTCAAATGGATTTGTCAAAACTTTTAATTTAATATTAAAATTCAGGATCCAAACAAAAGTGAGACCGTGTGAAACGTCCATAATAAATCTCTCCGTTCACATACAGTAGGAATTTATAAAAGGAAAAAACACAGTACTCGAAAAAGGGGAAAAAATAGGAAACTTAAAACTGTCAAAGATTCGGCACTTCGCGGATCAGAGGAGTTCAAAGTTTGCTGAGTTACGTCTGCATAATTTGTCACAACCTGTTCAAACGTCTAAAGTTTCGAGTCGAATAATTTCCTGGACAGAGCTGCCCAGTACCCACCATAGATGTCAAATCAAGTCTGAAAATCACCGGATTAGATTTAATTGGAGATCTGGTGTTACTTACTCGTTTATTTTTTTTCAAAATCTTGCAACAATGCTGATGCCTTCATCGGTCGATGATTTTTTGTGTAGATTTTCCTCCTTTGAACTGTACAATTTCATAATAATAATATATTCATAACTCCATATCCTTAAAAAATCACTTCAGGATTTGAAGATGAATTCGATTTCCGCACAGACCTTCCATTGCTTGAATTTAAACTAGGGTTTGATTAACTGTTATCGCATTGTATGTTATAGGCCGGCTTTGACGGTTAATTTCATGCGCAGTTTACGGGTTTTCGGCTTTTGCGCATCGGAATCAACGTCCCTACCAATGAATATACAATTTTAGCGTCGATCACATGACACATCTCTCGTGAAACTATATCTATTTTTGTTGAGCAGTTATCGTCAGATTTCGAAAAGAGATTTCAAGATATTCTATTTTTAGTATTCATTATATTCAATCGATAGAAAATGAGATGATCTTTCAAACTTGACCGAGATCAGATTACTGGCTTCTTTAGTGTTGAAGTTACAGCATTAGTCGCGGCACTTTTGGGAAACCCTTTGTATTATCCAGGTAAAATCAGCGACATTATCATCCGCTATAGGATTCATTTATTTTATTGCATATCATACGGTCGATATCTTTGTCCCCGCTAGTACGTGACGGAAGATCGTACTTTTGCGACACCCTATGTATCTCTGATATTATCACAGAATAATACAATCAGAAGGGAAACTCTAATTCATTTTGAAACATTCTTTACTTCGGGCCGCCATGTTCGAAAGTGAGTATCTTCGGCAATCTTCGGCAGATCTTCGGCAACTGGCCGAGTTGTGATTGGTTGTATAGCCTGAAAAAGCATGTCCGCCATCTTGAGAAGTGAGTAGGCACAGTTGCCAGTTTGTGCTGGTAAATTCCAAATCTTGTTTCCATTGGCTCTTATGGGAGTTTCCCTTCTGATTGTATTATTCTGTGATATTATGCGTTGCCTATTGAAAGCCCAGTGCAGGTAGATTCAATCCGCTAATTTTAACATATGTCGAATCAATTACTCTCCGTGAAAAATAACTGGACAAAACAAGTGAGTTTATATTTTTACGATAAACCCACGATCGGTCTCTGACTAGAAAAGCATTTTCAGTGCCTTATTAGGTATTACTTAAGCTTAATTAGTAAGGTTTTTTTGACGGCGCATTTTAAGTTCTTTAGACGAAAGAATTAAATCTTTAGACACTGACAAAGCTTTTATGAATCTGAGGTTATCGCAAGAGTGATATACGTAAGAGAGTTGTATTGAATCATTTTAATTCCCTCCATGAATTGATGAACCAAGTATAATTGATCTTTTTTAGTGTGAGTGGGATGACACAGCAAGCAAAGATGAAATATATAGGTAAAAGAGGATGCCC
The DNA here is from genome assembly GCA_011764245.1 of Trialeurodes vaporariorum. Taxonomy (NCBI): domain Eukaryota; kingdom Metazoa; phylum Arthropoda; class Insecta; order Hemiptera; family Aleyrodidae; genus Trialeurodes; species Trialeurodes vaporariorum. The sequence goes on from VMOF01000379.1 coordinate 43,706,594, forward strand.
ATATTTCTTATGTAATTGATAATTAATCTGTCCTCCTTTCTGGCATTAATAGGTAACGAACGTAAAAGGCTTTGTTTAATATTTTTTTTTAGAGGGTAATTCTCTGTTATTTTCAATTTTACACGTTCCTCGGTGATTTTTTATAAGCTAGTGTTAGATGTACATACTTACATTAAGGTTTTTTTCTTAAGCAGATAACATTTAAAAAGTTAGGGCAACCTTGTATGAAGCCGCAAAACTGCCCCGAAGAATATATATGCAAAAAGGCAGGAGCAGATTCTGCCCATATCCCTCGCTTAAAATCCGTTCAACTTTTAGGTTGTGCAGCCTAAAATATGAGAGCCGAAATTTAGGGACGTGCCAAATCAAATGGCCAAATGGCTAAACGTTTTTTGTTTCCAAAATTGTCTAGGGGAGGAGCCCCTAGAACCCCTATTTCCCCTATTTCCGCCTATAGCCATACTTTCTCTTATTTTGCCTTTTAAGTCGTTGGGGGAGTCGATTGCGTCGATTGATAAGTTGCTTTAAGCCCAGAACTGCCGTTTTGCGTAAAATCAATGCTATTTTTCTATTCACCGATGATTCCACCGGTTGAGAAAAGATTACACAGTTCAGTTCAGTGTATGACTGTAATGCACGAAAATATTCTGATCTGCAATCTTTCCTGAATCGGTGGAAACCCCGTTGATTAATTAAAATATCCGCAAGTTTTTTAAAGTCATCGACGACTCCGCCGGTTGAGAAAAGATTACAGATGCGGGTATTTTAGCTCATTACAGTAATACACTGAGCTGAACTGTGTAATCTTTTCTCAACCGGTGAAATCACCGGTGAATTGAAAAATAGCATTGATTACACGCAAAACGGCAGCCCTAATTTCCCCTATTTCCGCCTATAGCCATACTTTCTCTTATTTTGCCTTTTAAGTCGTTGGGGGAGTCGATTGCGTCGATTGATAAGTTGCTTTAAGCCCTTCTATGTATGTAACAGGTGTCAAATTACGCTTCAGGCGAGGAAATTGACAAGGCTCAGATTTCACCGGCACATTTTTTTTTTTTTTTTTTCATTTTCAGCTCGTGCGGCTCTAAGAAATCCGATTAATCGTAACGAAACTGAATAATATAATTAAACCAATAGCCACGTTAAGCGAAAATATAATCTCATGAAAAAATAAGCAAAACATTGGTATAGTTTACATAATCGTTCATGAAAAAACTTTGCATTTATGCAACTTGCATTAATATTATACATGAGGGCAAAAGCTCGGATTTAAAACATAAATCTGACTAAAAAGGGAAGAAAAAGGAACATTTAATATTTTAAACCTGAAAAATGTTTCAGGAAAGCGCACGTAATGAATATCACTGCGCGTATGCGTCACATGCGTGGTAAAAAAACTGGCATAAGTTTTACCTGCATCGCAAAAGTGACTCTTTTTACAACGCAGAGTTCTTCTACATTATTTTACCTACTTGTTGATTTTTCTTTCACACGTAAAATGACCTCAGATACTTTTTGATTTATACCAGTGGTGTAGCGTGCAATCTGGCAACGTTGTAATGTGTCCCTTTAAACCCATGTAAAAGGTCGAATGCGAAGGTGTTCACCGAACACCCAATAAGAGTTCGATCCTCTTAATGGTTTTAAATGGACGTCTTACAACGTTGCACAAACTGCACGCCACGCCACTGATTTATACCATGTTCTGCCACTCCAGTTTCAGCGTTATTGCTCTTAAGTTTGTCAGAAATACTTTGATATTTGTTTCTTTTTGAGAATCTCCTGAGACCCAGATATTTCAGGATTTTTGTAAAACTAGAGGCCCAAGATCGGGTTCGATTTTTTTTTCAGATTTGGTTCGATTCGGGATCAGTGCAGCACTCTAGCGTCCAGAGTTGAAATAACTTCGGCAATACAATTTGCCATGAGGCCGTGACCTCACAATAAAATTTATTGACATTCGGTTTGCCCTGGCCCTGGGATCTCAGGAGGTTAAAAATACCTGGTCGAGTCCAAATGGGTCTGTTGTATAGTTTTGCTACAACAACGCTATGGAGGGTTGAATCTTGCTCCATGATATCGATAGCATCAAATAGTCTCAGAATCTACTCATAAACCCATAAAATGCGTTTTAAGGAAAGCCCGCAAGATGGCGCGGCGATCGAACGGGCGAATCAACCCTCTATATGCATGCACCACGAGCAGCAACGGCTTCCGACGACGGCATTCGGCAAAGTAAGTGCCAGTGGAGAAGCGTGCAATTTGGCAACAATGTATTGCCTTCATCTAAATTCACCAAAAAAATCGAACGCTTCAGTCATCGGCGATGATCAGGCATTTCGACCTTTCTAACGTATTTTAACGGGGAAACAGGAACGTTACCAAATCGCACGCCTCGCCACTGACTTTTGGATGCTCTCGATGTGATTTTTACGCGCTTTTATTCTAGAATCTACCCTCCATAACGTTGAAGTAAAAGTATGCAACAGACCCATTCATTTGTATGGTGCACTATAAAATTTTAGATTCCGAGTCTGAAAAAGATAAAAATAAAATTCAACAACAATATAGCTTTTGAATCAGTTTTCTGTCTGCCGGAAATCGAATGTAAAACTCAAACGTAAAATTGAGTGATCTAAGCTATTGCGCATGAAAAATGTGCTGAGAAAAATTCATCTTTTTACGTCAGCATAGTTCCTACGTCCTTTAGAATAGAAACTAGCCATTAATCTCAATCGAGATTAGAAGTTCCACGAGTAAAGTAAGTTTATTAAACGAGACGCATTTGATGACCGGTGTTCGGTGTTTACTTAAAATGTTACTTCTTTTGACCAGTATACCGCGCAACGAGAAATTCCATATTTCTCTCTTTCCTCCTTTAAAAACACTCCAAACGTTAGACAAGGATAGTCAATGGGCTAAAACCACCTCATTCTATCCTCTTTTAACTTGTACATTTAAATGGGGGAAACGAGAGAGATAGAGGAGATTCTGTGCATGCGTCGCGCCACTGCTTTTACTCGAGCGTACAAATTTTAGTCGAGCTGTCACACAGTCGGTGAGAATTTGCAATTTTTTCGGCCAAAAATCAAAAAGTTAAAATTGCATCTACCAAGTAGCGGCTCGTGAAATGCGATAAATCGATGTCTACTTCATTTAAAACTATAGAAAAGTATCGATCGTCAGGGGGTGCAATTGAGCCCCCGAGAAATCGATACTTTTGTGTACTTTTAAATGGAGTAAACATCGGAAAAATATGGGAATCAATAACTGATCCAGCTGATGATTATTTAGCCAATAGAATTCCCACACGGAAGAAAAAAAAGTGCAAGAACCCACTCACTCACACACATAGTCTGCGGGCCGATCCTTGAAATTCACGACTTTTGGGTAGACTGGATAAGAATGGAAAACGGCGATTGGTGGAGACGAGTCACGTGGTTGCCCAATCTAATCAAAATACGGAATGGATTAGATTGGTTATCGGGTACTCCAAGACTGCCCAATAAATTATCTAATCCATTCCGTGTTTTCATTAGACTTGGCAACCACGTGACTCGTCTCCACCAATCACCGTTTTCCATTCTTATCCAGTCTACCCAAAAGTCGTGAATTTCAAGGATCGGCCCGCTGCTGGTACCTAAATGCTCTTTTCTTATATTCACTTACAATTAGATCTAAAATCATCGGTATTTTTTTCTTTTTTGTTACGTCCAGCTGCTCGAACCATTTGTAAGAAAATTAATGTAATAAAAATGAAAACTAAGAGCTGCTTGAAATGAAGTTTAAAAGGTATCTCAAGGAAATTTAAAGAGACAGTAATAAAGAGCAACGCACCCTGTGAAAAGGAATTATCTCAACAGCACACAGAAACAAGAACAGTTTCAAATTAACAAACACTCACTTTAGCGCACAATGAAAGGGTGAAAATATTTCACTGATGAGTCCTGAAGGTTTGACGAAGAGAGCGCACTTCACGAGCCACTACTGCCTCTACCACAGAATACTCTTATTAGAACGGAAACTAACTCTAATTCATTTTGAAACAATCTTTATTTCGAGTATATTTGGGTCCGCCATGTTGGAAAGTGAGCATTTTCGGCAATCTTTTGGCAACTGGCCTCGTGGTGATTGGTTGTGCATCAAATCTGATTGTAAATATAACCAGAAAAAGCACGTCCGTCGAAAATCGAAGCCGTTTCCGAAATATTCACCCTTGCTTCTTTTTTGTTACACACCGTGTAGTTCAAACAGCAAAAATGTGGTTCCCAAATAACACAAGCCGCTACCGCTGAAATCTCTGCCCTCGGTGCGTCGGACTGACTTGTCCATAATATCACGGAGTCTCGCAGGATTGATCGAATAACGAACTCTCTGTGCTGGTCGCGGTATATTGAGACAAGGTCTCGTTTCTCGAAACGCGATCTCGTTTTCCTTGAGAGCTGATGGGTGTTACGTTTTTCGCACATACTTTGCGAGAGGAAGTTCGGAGGTTTACCCGGGCACTTCTATCCATTAGCGGCAGGTGAATTTTATTTGCGATGCATCGATTCTTTTATGTCCGATATATAATCCATTCGAATCAATGGCAAATAATCGAGTCTTTGTAGGCGCGCAATTGACACTCTAAAAATAATCGATAGTTGAGGAGGTTTCGGGAAGAAGGGCTCATAAAACAATAGGTGCGGCTCGTGCATTTTGGCAACAATGTTTTCCCGCCATTTGATTCAATGCAAAATAATCGATTCGATAGTGACAATGTTCTCAATTAATGCTAGGCATCATCGACAATCCTTAGGTTTACTCATAGTGGTGACTCGTGCAATCTGACAACCATGGATCTTTGCCATTATTTAAAACCGTGTAAAACATCGACTCTAAATAGGGGGGGGGGGGGGGGGGTTGACTCGCAAGAATGAATCGATTATTGTACATGAGTTCAAATGGATTGCTCTGCTGTTTTCTGACACATAGGCGGAGAGGGAGAAAAGCAAATCCCAGGATGTACTTACATTGTGCACGGGACCACGATTAATATCAATGGGGGCAGTTGCAAGGGTCTGGAATGTTATGTTTTTTTTTATAAAGAAAATGAAAGCACTCGATGAGCTGAGAACAAAGATGGCTTTGGTTTCTAATTAAGTTCCATTGTTAATTTAGGGCAGTAAACCCCTGACGGTTTGCCCATTAAAATGTGTATTATTGTCTTTTCTGTACATTATTAAGTATAAAATAAACTCCCTCCAAGCAGGGTTACTGCTTGGAGGAAACTGAAAAAAAAAATGCCTCCCGGCAGGCCGGTAAGACGAAGTAGATTCCATGCTTGGTTAAATCATTTTTTCACAAATTTAAATATAGGTTATCATTTTTGTTGAATTTTTCTCTGAATTTTTCTTTTTTATTTAATCAGCTGCTCAAAATCCAAATATTATTGTGAAAAAGATTATATTACCAATAGATAAATGTGTAATCTTTACAATGCAAGTGAGAAATAAAAGCTAGGTTATATAAGTTTTTCACAAAGTTCAATAAATAGGTTATGTTATGATTTTCTTTGAATTATTCATTTTTTTCTTTTTTATCAGCTGTTCAACATTTAAATAAAACTACCCATGAGAAAAAGATTATAGTACCAGAAAAATGTGTAATCTTTTTAACGCTAATGAGGAATCAGCTGATAAAACAAGAAAATAAATAAATAACGTACCTAAGCAACAGTGTACGTGTAAAACAAAGAAAGAGCAATTATACCAGTACACCATCCTTGTCTTTCACTTGTAAAATCCCATAAGAAGCTAAATAGCTTGTAAAACACGTAAAACACAAGGAAAATTCATGAAAAAGGGCATATGAACTAAAAACATCCTCCACGATATATACTAAAATTTACGATACAAAAAAACAATTTCTTCATATAAAAACACTGCCAAAAAACCCGAAAAACACATCGCTATAACTCGCTTCCAACGCAAAAAACGAAAAAATGACTCGAGTAAAAAAGCTGCGTAACAAAACGGCTAACATAAATTTTCCCAAAAAAAATACTCAAAACAAACACTCCTAAAAATAAACCTCAAAAACACATTTTACGACTCAAACACGGCCCATAACGCGAAAACTAACAGTCAGATTTACACCATCTTCGAACTCATCCAAGAATTAAACCCAACGAATAGTTGAGAAAAATTTCAAGAACAAAAACCAAAAATTACGAACAGGATCGTGGTACATAAAAACGGTAAAACTGGCTGAAACATACATATAAATATATATATATTATATATATATATATATATATATATATATATATATATATATATATATATATATATATATATATATATATATATATATATATATATATATATATATATATATATATATATATACAATTTTCAACGAGTGGTATTTTCTCACTCAGGGGACCATGAAACGTGCTCATTTGATAAAATTTCCCGAAAAATCCAACATCGCACCCTCCGCAATAAGTAGATTCATGGAATCTACTTAAAAAAAAAAATTGTTCCAGAGATGAGATTTTGGCCCAAAATACATTGCTTCAAATGGGAATTCCCCGTAGTGACGTTACTTCGCACACGTTTTTTTGAAACTTAACACGTGATGTGTGTCTCCAAAACCCGGACACTTAAGAAAAAACCAACAGCACCAATGTTCTCAGCTCATCAAGAACTGTAATTTTCTTTATGAAAAACACAAACTTCAGACCCTTGCAGCTGCCCCATTGTTACAGAATATATGCAATCATATTGAAACGTATACAGCTACAATACAAATGAATATTTCGATCAAAGTTTTTTTTAGCAAGTTCAACAAAAACAATCCATCAATTTTACGATACATTGAAAAACTCACTGTTTTTGATGAGTCAAAAGGTGCACTCTGACGACAATGATCATTCCGCCAGGTTATTCCACGCGTTTTGTTTAAAAAAAAAAAAAATGTATAATTCCAACGTTTTATTAAAACTACGATTAGTTATTGTAGAATTTGCTAAAAAAAACGCATTATTACACAGAAGAAATATTAATTATTTTGTAGAGCTTTAGACGTTTTTGTAGCTTTAGACGATGTTGTACTATCAAACGCAAAATATTTGGATGTGAAGTATTTGAGACACTGGCGCAATCAGGATCTCTTCCATCTCTCTCATTCCCTATTTGAATGTATAAGTAGGAAAAGGACAGATCGAGGGGGTTTTATTTCCTTGTCCATCCTTGTCTAACATAGGTTTCTTAATGGAGAAAAGAGAGAGATGAAGAAACTCTCGTTGCGCTACTGATTTGAGGTATGGCGGTATGGCGAATTCTCGTGTAATCAATGCAACCTTCTGTTCTCCGCGAGAAATTTAGACAGTCAGAACTTTTACGTTTGCTATAGTAACGACACATGGATTTCCCTATTTTTCAGGCGATAAAATTGACGACAGCGGCGCCGTGGCATTCTTAATAAAATTTCCATTGTTGAAGTCGCAGGAAAACTGGTTCAAAACATGCGTGAGTAGCATCTATGGATACGGGCTTAAAAATGGCGATAATGGTCTCGACTCAAAATCATCGGATTGGCGTCCCGGATATTTTGCAAGTTAAGTAGCGATATTATGCAACTAAACGTTATGTATATCGACTCATGAACAAGAAGGAAACTTGTTAATTTTTCTCTCTTTTTTTTTTCTTCTTCTTCTTCTTCTTCTTCTTCTTCTTCTTCTTCTTCTTCTTCTCCTCAAATACAATTATGTGACGAATCATTTGAAAGTGGTGGGGGGGCACAATTTTCATACTGAACCGGTGCCTTTGACCCCTTGATCCGCTTATGTCCTGTATTGCACCCGCAAGTTATACCAAGAATAATGCCGAAAGGCACGTAGAAAGCGCCGCGTACAATACAGTATATACAGGGTGTCACCGCTTTCTTCTCGAGAACGGCTGGTCATATTGATCAGTTTTGAAATTGAATAGTCAGACGGATTTCTAGTTTTGACTACGAATTTCTAGTTTTTGATGTTTTCAACAAGGTTTTTAGGTTTGGTATTGATTTCTTCTCTGACTTTTCAACTTCAAAACTTAAAAACTAACAGTGGCGTACACTGAGAAAAATTTCTGATTGAAATTACGGAACGTAGAGAGAAATTGGGGTAAAAATAAATTCCCTTTAAAATAATAAGACTTCTTATTGATTCAACCAGAATTATCATCGGTCCAATTGAATGTGCGCAATAAAATGCGCTGTTTGAATAAACGGATCTTGAAAAAAAAAAAAAAAAAAAAATAATAATTCACAATTTTGTGCGTTGGTTTTCAAAATTCCTAGTATGTTTATCGGTGTGTTTGGGTTTAAATCTGCAGAGGCACATATTTTACATTACTTTATTAAAAACACTGGCGGATCCAGAGATTTATCCTTCTCTCTTTTTACCCCATTAGAACGCCTGTCTTAAAAAAGGACAGATCAGAGACAGTTTTACATGAATTTCGCCCCCTTTTCTATCCTTTTCAAACACATATGCGTTCTCATAGGAAAAGAGAGAGGAAGATAATTTCTTGGATTCGCTTGAGGGCAAATATGCTCAAAAGACTCATCTCGATTTATTGAAATATTCTTTTACGAACAATTAGAAAAAAATCAATGCTTTGGGGCTGTAATTGCACCTAATTTCTCCTATATTTTTTAAGTTTATTGGTTCAAATGAGAAAAAATTGATGACTGATTGTTAACAAATTGCCACGGTAAAAGTCCCACCCAGATTTATGGTATATATAATTAATGCTGCACTTTTAGGACTTTTTGTGACTTGACGTCAATTTTTTAGTTTTTAAAGCTCTATGAATTTTTTTATCGTTCATTAAATTTTAATAGCCGATGTTTATTGCTGTATCTGTTACATAAAAGTACTGCTGACAATTTTGTTTTACTTCAGATTTATTATAATGAAAGACTATAAAGTAACCACCCAAGAATGCCTAGCTTATGTAAGTATCAGTTCATTTGAGATCGAATTTATGTATTAATCATTAAATTAGCATTTTATATCGGTACTTCAATAAGTGAAGTTATGAAAACACATGTAAACAAATCTTGGAGCACGATTCAATCGTAAGCAAGTGTAGATAATTTTCTAAATGACTTGCAATTGAAACTTGCGATCAGAAATACAAATCATGCCTGTTCTTGCACGCAAATGCAATATTAATTTTATTGAAAAACACATTCTCTGTCGGAGTCTAAGGACAAAATATCTTCACCCCAGCGGCGGCTCGTGCAATGTGGCAACAATGGATTCCCTCCATTTAAAACTGTGTAAAATAATCGATTACTTGGTGAGGCGTAGCGCCTCACCTAGTATCGATCTTTTTGCATATGTTTAAATGGCAAAAGTGCACGGTTGCCAGATTGCACGAGCCGCTACTGCTTCACCCAATTCTACGCTTCATCGCAGCTAAACCTTTTGTATTTTTATTAATTTATGGTCAAGAAAAGTAAATTTGTAATTTTTTTGTAGCTTATTTGCAAACCACAAACTTCAACATTCTGTTTTGAATTCACCCTACACTACAAAAAAAAAGCGATAGTCATAACACCAGATTCTAGTCATATTACCAGAAGCACAACGATAATATGTGAACGACAGAAAGTCTACTACTTTGACCAGAAAATTCTGGTGTCAATACCAGAATATGGTCGTAAAACTAGAATATCCTAAAACATGTCAAGAACTATGGTACAAACACTACACTGAAAAAACAAAGTTTATGTACAGCCAAAGCAGCTTTTTAAAATAGCTTCGCAGAGCAAAAGTTCAAGCGGTACCGGAGAAAGTTGCAGGTGTACCAAAGCACTACTTCTTTAGAGTAACAGCCTCTTTTCTTGCTTTGGCTCTACTGAAGGAGTGCTTTAGTACAACCGCAACTTGCTCCGGTAGAGCTAGGACTTTTGCTTTGCGAAGCTATTTTAAAAAGCTGCTTTGGTTCTACTTAAACTTTGTTTTTTCAGTGTAGAATTCCGGTAATTGTACCATCTCTTACATTGGTTCACATACTGCCATGCCTCTGGATGGTAATCTTTTTTTTTTTCAGTGTAACATAGAAGTGTTTTTTGCTGTCTTTTTAATAATCAAAAAGAAAATGTGAATCTCCCTCACCAAACTGGGCAGCACTGTAGCATAAGGCCAGTGGCGTCGCGTGCAATTTGGCAAAAATGTATTCTATCCATTTAAACTCATGTAAAATATCGAATTCAGGGGGTGCACACTCCACAGTGCACAAGGAAAATTCGATATATTTAATGAGTTTAAATGGAGCAGTTACATTGTTGCCAGATGGCACGCGACGCGAATACATAAGGCCGATAGAGTATAGTATAAACGCCAGAGTCTAACCCTTTAACTATCAGCGATCAAAAAATGCTGTGAATAACATTTTCAAAAACTTTCGTATAAACACTAGAATTTTGGTAATTATTGTACTATCGCTTATTTATATTGGTTCACATATTGTCATGCTTCTGGTAATCTTTTTTTTTTTCAGTGCATGCTGCTCGAAACTTTAGGATTGGCGCGTTCAACCGTTCATGTTGAGTTATACAGCCATCTACAGTTCTTATACAGAAAATATGTTCATTAAAAATGAAGCCTCGATTTTTCTTGCGAAACAAGACAGAATCAGGGGTTAATTCAATGCTTTATTTGAAAAAAGGCACAACAGTACGAATTTTTCTATGCTGATAAGCTGTTTTAGGAATCAACGAGCCGTTTGAGCAATCGCGTTTTAGAGACAAAAGAATTGAGATGAGAAGATGGTCATGCGCCGGATGTGACATTTTTTCTGTAAACTTTTTTGTATCAACAATTAAATTTATCGAATTTTTTTGCCATTATTTTTTCTCATAGTTTCTGAATAATGTGCGTTTTCACTCAGAAAATAATTCAAGAAAAAAAAAATAATAATAATGCTTTGGGAGCGGTAAACCTAAGAATTCGTTCTTTTTTTTGTTGCTTGATGATTAAAAGAGCTATTCCCATGTAAAACAATTTTTTTTTTTTTATTTTCACATAACTCTATTTAAAATCTTAATAATGATTATGAATATAAACCAGCTTGTAGATTCATTCTTCATTCTGTTCATTTTGCTAAATCAACTTCAATAATTGAATTCAACCTTTTTGACACCTATAATAATTGATATTACAGCTCGCTTTCTCACATAAAGAGCTGTTAATTAATTTGTCTAACCCTGCAGTACCTATTTTTCCCTCAACCAATTATTATTCTTGGAGAAAAATTCGAGTAAATTGAAAAATGAGACTGACATTCACGAATATGAATCATGCAAGTAAGAGTTAAAGGATCAAAGATTTATGACCAAAATCATGAGGAATTTTACGGAACATCTGAAGTAACTCGGTAACATAAGTAAGGTCGGATAACATGTTACTCACGCGATTAGAGGTCAAATTATAAGAAAACACCCCATGTTTGGGTCTAGGGACCCTTGTTTTGTATTCAATGGGGGCGGACATCTATGTCGTTAAAGCGTAAAAATCGTATTTTATGGTTTTTAATGGTAAGAAAGCATGGTTGCAAATTTAGCGAGTCGCTGCACTTGTACTGGCGAATCATCCCTCGAGTTAAAGGGAACGGTTGAGGAACGCGGATGAATATCATTCCGCAGACTTTCCGATTCCACTATATTTCTTTGACTGCCGATTCTTTCTGAATGAACTTATTGAATTCCATTGATGTTTACAAACAGTAGATTACGGGCTCGGGCATCGTAAAAAAAAAGAGAGCGCCTCCTCCACTCGTCCACTCCTCCGCTCCGCCGCTTCCAGCTGCCAGCCATCGCGTCGCGTCGAGTCGGCGGGCAGAGCGCGGGGCGCGTTAACTTTTAAAGTCGAAGGTCACTCGGTCACTAGCATCTCCCGGAGCAGAAGAGCCGGAGACCTGGCTACTCCGCTCGCACGGTGATCAGAGATCTTACTCACGAAACGATATGCGGATAACGAGTCCGAGTGGCTCCTCGCGAAATGCGGAAAAAAAAAAAAAAAATCCATTCCCACCCCCCCCCCCCCTTATAATCGTCGCTTCAGAGCCATGTCAAGTTGGACTACTCGTGAAACACTAATAACATAGGTAAACGTAAGTCTGATATACACGTCATGTCGACGGAATGGTATCAAAGATGATTTCAATGGTTGTCAGACTGTGCATGTGCTACCGGCCAGATCTGCCGATTTGCGTAGATTTAATGACATTTTTAAAGTCATCGATGATTCCACCGGTTGAGAAAAGCTTACATCGTTCAATTCAGTGTATGACAGTAATGCACAAAAATACTCTGATCTGCAATCTTTTCTCAATCGGTGGAAACGCCGTCAATTAATTAAAATATCCGCAAGTTTTCAAAGTTATCGATGACTCTATCGGTTGAGAAAAGATAAAAGACGCTATTATTTTCGTGCATTACAGTCATACACTGAACTAAACTCTGTAATCTTTTCTAAACTGGTGGAATCTTCGGTGAATTTCAAAATACCATTAAATCTACGCAAATCGGCAGCTCTGCTGCTGGCTGATTATGAATAATCGTATCGTAATGCTATCGAGTCGATGATCGAGTAGCCGTGTTATTCTTAGGGGTGGACTCATTCGCAGTGGCGCGGCGTAGCGTGCAATTTGGCAACGTTGTACTGTGTCCATTTAAACCTATGTAAAAAGTCGAATGCGAAGGAATTCTCCAAACATCCACTACTTCGATCTTTTTCATGGGTTCAAATGGACGAACTGCAGCGTTGCCAAATTGCATCGCTACGCCACTGGTTTCATTCCGATAGAAATCCTCTCATAAAATTATCTGGTATAGCTCAGGAGTCATCGACGAATTTTCGCAGAGATGGGTGCAGATCGCGATCAGAATGGTGGTACTTACCATCACCCATAAGATACACGTACTCGATCATCAACTCGATAGCATTACGATATGATTGTTCATAATCAGCCAGTGGGGTATAGCGTGCAAATTGGCAACGTTGTAAACTGTCCATTCAAACCCATATGAAAGGTCGAATGTGAAGGTGTTCACTGAAAACCCAATACCTCGATTTTCTTACGTGTTTAAATGGACGAATTACAACGTTACCAAAATGCACGCTACGCCGCGCCACTGTAATCACTAATCAGTCTGCAGGATGAATTGTTTTTTTACCTTTTTAATTCAAGGAAAAAAGTACAGTAGGTACAACGGGGCTCTTGCAAACTTTTGCTGCGAACAAATGAACTGTCCAATCTAATGTAAAAACCAGCGAAAATCATGAAAATCAAGTCTAAAAATTAGTAAAAAAAAAAAAAAAAAAAACTCACATAACTGCTGTAGTGGAAAGATCATAGTAGCGGTTCAACGCAGGTATCATGGGAAATTCATGTCTAGTTTGTGACTTTCTCAACGGGAACACAGAGATATGTCTCAAATAGATGAGAATCTCCAATGATACCTGCTTCCTTCTCTTCGCCATTAAGCTCGATTCTGAGAGTGAATTTCGTGATTTTTTGGTGTACTTATTGCCATTTTTTACAGGTTTTTATGCAAGAATCGACCCTTCAATCCCCTGTAGCAAAAGTTTGCATGAGCCCCATTAACCACACGCAAATCAGCTTTCGTCGTCAGTCAGAAAGTATGGTAAACTTCACCAGAATAATGGTAAATCTCACCAGAGTACAGTAAACTGTAATAGAGATCATGTAGTATAAGCAATTGGCTATCCTAATTTTGCTACAAGTTACGTTGCACTAGAAAGGTACCATACTCTGGTGAAGTTTATCATAACTTTCTGGTAAAGGTCAAAATCTGCTACATGCGTATGGTTAACTGTACAGTCCTTTTTTTCCGTGCACTACGCCCGAGTATTCTCGTCATCGTAACATCCACTGGCGGTTCGTGCAATTTGGTACCAATGTTTGGCCTCCATTAGATTATATGTAAAACAATCGATTCGACAGAGAAGAAGCGCTTCATCTGCATTCGATTATTGCACATAGATTCAAGTGGAGGAATAACATTGTTGCCAAACCGCTTGAGCCGCCACTGGTAACATCATCGGTCCGCATTGTGTCAGAAGGAACTAGTTCTAATCAAGGATCTAGTGGAATCCAGAGTTTTAATTTGTTGGGACGGATCGTAGCTCCTTTTTTGACCCTAGCCAGTAAAAATTACCAAAAAACAAAATAGGTTGATGGGACCTTTCTTAGGTAACTTTACGGTAGCCTTAAAATGGTCTGAATTTAAGACGAAACCTAGAACATTATATATAAAAAGATATCCACCTCAAAAATCTGCTCTTGGTGGATTTGATCCGACAGAATTTCATTAGAGGTCAATTTGAAAAGTGAACGAAGATCTTGTAAGGCTCGAAAAATGGACGAGACAAAACTAAAAACTTACGAGCGTTTTTTTCAACTTTCAAAATCGTTTTCATTCAAGTTAATGTCAAGTTTTTCTGAGAGAGTAACTTGAAATTCTTAAATCACTATTCAGAGGAAACATAAATATACATATTTTCTTTCCATACTACGATCTAAAAACCTACAATACTTTCAATAACAGAAATGAATAAAGTTTCAAGAAACAAAACATTACTAGAGTTTTTGTGGATTCAAAATCTATAGTAATAAACATTTGCATTCGCGATCCATTGTTTGATAAAACTATTACGGTGCAATTATGACGTTCGAACTCAATGTCACGGTGATTTAATGTATTTTCATTAATTAATCCACATTATTGCCAATGGTTATACAAAATGAACAGGTTTCATACGTGTAGTTAAAAAACTAGAGATGTAAATATCACATGCATTGAAATCAAACTTACAAGAGCGAAGTTGACCAGAAATTGGCAAGAATCCAGAAAAAGAGGTTTGGCGTGGAAAAAAAAAATAAGGTAAAGCGGAACAACTGTGTCGTAATCCAAAAGGCTCCGTTTAACAGATGATTATGATATACGAACAGATAAAAAAAAAGACAAAAGAAAAATGGGCCGCTAAGAACAGAAAAAGAAAAACCAAAGAAAAAAGAAAGCACGAAATTTTAACCGCAATCAAAAAACCACAGGGCGGCGAGCGAATGCCTTAGAGACTTTCCCGAACCGCGCACACAACTTCAAAACACCAAAAGTCGTTGGGTAGAGAAAGAAAGAAAAAAAACGAGGTATATCAAACAAAACGAGCAAGGTATCCAGGAACGAGATTTTCAACAGAGCGAGAGAAATTGAAAAACGAGTCCGGTTTTGTTTCCTTCTTCTTCTTCTTCTTCTTTCAACCACACTCTTGTTTTCAATCGACCGTGGTAAAACGATTCGACACAAATTTTCGCACACTTCTATTCCGATTCTGAGAACAAAATAAAAATGAAATGACTTTGGATAATGTTTTCCCTTTCCGATCGAGGACCGTCCCGAAAGTTTGAAATGAGACTGAAAGTCGGTTCGGTTTGCGGGCCCTTTCCCTTTTCGGTTTGAGGCGGCGATCACTGAACGGCGCGCATTGATCGATTCGATGGATCGATTTAATTACGAATCTAGGAGGGAGGATAAGCAATTGGAAACTCCGTGACTCGACGACACTGGTGTGAGCGAATAAGTACACTTCAAGTTTTTAGCGCTCCTTGTCGCTGTCGCTCAAGTTTTGCACCGAGGCCCGAGAGCTTTAATTGTTGCGATTCGCTTTTTGCAAATGTTGTTCACCTTGCACAGGGCAAAAAAGTTACGCGTTGGTTTTTTTTTTTTTTTTTTTTTTTTTTTTGCGTTTCAAAAGTAGACGATGTCTTGCACCCCTTCTCCGGTCCTCTCTCCTCTGGATCCTCTTCTCTCTCTCTCTCTCTCTCTCTCTCTCTCTCTCTCTCTCTCTCTCTCTCTCTCTCTCGCTCGCTCACGTAATGAGACATGTAGAAACTATTGGGTAACGAATTTTTCTAAAACAAATTTTCCCATCAACGGGTTTTAGGAATTGTGACGTTGTGGCGCGGGGAAGTGAGGAGGTGGAAAAATTCAAGCGCCGAGTGAGGTAAAAATTTCCCCCGGTTCCGACCTGCTTTAAACCGTTCGAATACTGGTATATCAGAGTTGCGGTGAGAAAGAGACACGCGCATACTTGAGATCAGACTTGAGATAAAAGTCAATGAACGCGTTATGAATGGATCCGTTCTGCGTGCAAATGGTGTGGTTCCGCTTTTGTTTAAAAAAAAAAGAAGAAAAAACACGAAAAAAAAAAAAAAAACAAAAACAAAACAAACAAAAAAAAAGACAAAAAAGTAAAATGAACAACAAAAAACTAAAACAAAAAGCAAAAAGTGAAACGAAGTACAAAACAAAAAACAAAACAAACAGCAAAGAAAAAACAACAAAAAGTAAAATACTAAAATAAAAGCCGAACAAAAAGACAAAACAAAACAAGACAAAGACAAGACAAAAAAAAAAAAAACAAAACAAAAAGCAAAACAAGAAACAAAACAAAAAACAAAACGAAACAAAAAGACAATACAAAACAAGACAAAGACAAAACAAAAAACAAAACAAAAAACAAAACAAAAAACAAAACAAAAAACAAACAAAAAACAAAACAAAAAACAAACAAAAAACAAAATACAAATGCATTTAGATGGAGGGAGTACAACGTCGACAAATTGCACGCCACGCCACTGATAGTTCAGTGTATCTTTTTCATATTTAGAAAAAAGTGCCTTCAATCTACGGGGGTATGAAATCGCACCTCTCAAGAAAAGGAAGTGTTGCTCGGAGCAATCATTAATTTCACGCTTTCAATTCTCAGATAGCGTTTTACTCTTGGCATCTTCACAATGCGACTTCTTCCCATTCAGAAAAAAAACCTCATTCAACACGTGAGGAAGGCAAATCTTGGTTTCAAAGAGTAATAAGAATTTCTAGGAGCTACAACAGTTGCTTAGCTAATTTTGAAAATAATTTCAGTATTCAATCGGCTGGGTTTCCCATCGACGCGACGTGACGAGGCTTGGAGCGAAAAATATATTTTTTCCTGGTTGATCAGGAACTTTTGGGCTCGAGCATCTAGTTGACTGACAGTGGTGCCATTTAGGGGAGTGCGGGGGAACACCCCCTCCCTCCTCCCCCAAGGATTTTCAATGTGGCCGAATCATCAAGCCATAGAAAGATTTTTTTGAAGATGCACGGCAAAAAAAAAAAAAAAAAAAAAAAAAAAAAAGTCATCCAAATTTTTGGAGGGCCTTGCCCCCCCCCCCCCCAAGAAAAATCTGAAATGGCGCCCCTGTTGACTGATTTAGTGAGCGGTAGAACTGCAGTTGAACGCTTGATTTGAAAAAAGGGCTTATCAGTATGCGTTAAGGCTGATATAAAAAATCCGTAGTTCAGCTACTCATAAGATGAGAGGCGTTTCCAAGATCCGTTTCATAGCAGACTTTAGATAAGTCAATGAACGTTGGCATGAATAAATAAGCCGCGAGATGAATTTCAAAGCGTCAAATTAAGCTTCATTAAAACTAATAGGTGTTGCTGTATGAAATGAGCTTGGACTTTCAGATGACTGTAAAACTTAAAGTCGTATATATACATACTGCAGACTTTTGCTGCGAGGAATTAAATTCCGATGAATCAAACTTCGACGCATTTACACTTTATTGTAAAATTCCCAAGTTGAGCAAGAGAAAATCATAAGAAAAGGCATTTCTGCCCAGCGCACAGTCGTATTGGCGGATCCAGAAATCTGGCAACGTCGTATTCTTCCCATTTGATTGCATGGGAAATAATCGATTAGTCACGGGGATTTAGCCCCTTCAAGAATCGATTGTTTATCATTCTTTCAAATGGGATGGATGCGCAGTTGCTAGATTGGTGGACCCACCGATGCGCAAAGGATCAAAACATAGAATTTCCCGGACGTAACTTTGAGAACAAAATTCAAGATTACAAACAATTAGTGGCGGCTCGTGCAATTTGGCAACTATGATATTTTGCCATTTAAACCTATGCAAAAGTATCGATAACTTGGGGGTGCATTGCACCTCCTGAAGATCGATTGTTTAACATAGGTTTAAATGGAGGGATTACGTTGTTGCCATATTGCACGAGCCGCTACTGCAAATAATAAATAGAAGGATTATTTGAGAGGAGACGGGTAAGGATTTTGGTATAAAATTGTCAGAAAAAAAGTTCTTTAGTTTCTTTTAACTTTTTTTTTTTTTTTTTATTGGAAGATTACAAACTGGAATCAGGGATGACAGGGCCCTGACCCGAAGGCCTGCAATACAAACTAACAAAGAAAGAAAAAAGTTTCGCCTGCCTATTTTTGGTCAGGGAAAAGTTTTTATAACTACCCTCTCCGATGGTCGAGAGGGTTATGTGAGATTCCTCCCCCAATTAGCTGGAACTGCCGTCAGGCATTACTTCGGCTAACTGAGGTCGCCGCTTAAGATGAGGCCATCCTCATCTCTCCTGACAATGATGGTTCTCTACTCATTGTCCGTTCTCCTATCCTTCCACGTCTTGTGTTTTGTTGTTCATCTTCGACGTCCTTCGCTTTCTGCTGGAGTACTTGAATAATGAAATTCTCGACTTTATGCCAGTGGTGCTTGGATTGAAGCATTGCATTCACTATGTTATCTGGCGTCAAAGTATGTCCTATTATCGCCTCAAGCTCCTTTTGGTGACCCAGCGCGGGCATTCAAAAAATGTGTGCTCGACTGAGTTTCTTTTAACTAATATATGTAAGAATAATTTCATTAAAAAAGTAAAAAAAAAGTGTTCAAGCATTTTAAAGTGTTTATTTTCCTCCGAAATTTTTAAATGGCGTTCTCCCTGAATTGTTGTTTTTTCACACAAAAGGTACATTTTCTCAGGATCTATACTGCTTCGATTTTCAAAATCTTTGGCTCATTTGAATCCTTACACTTTCCTCTTTACAATCGCGGGGTGGTTTTCCAAAATTATATAATATCGCCATTTTACGCCAGAAATACCATAAAAAAAGGTTTTTTTGTCTTAAAATTTCAAAAATTTGTCCTAAAGGTAATTGTAGAGAATTTTCAATAATCCCCCAGTGAATGTATGTAAGGATACAAAGAGGAGGAATCGGTGAAGCTAAAAATTTTGATAAGCCGAAAATTTTGAATTTTGAACAAGTAGGTCCCAAGAAAATGTTCCTAAAAAATATCTCAAGAAAAAGAAAATATCTTTCAGTTTAACCACTCAAGTCCCGTCGACACGCAATCTATATAAATTTATATGAACCTGTTAAACTAAATTAGGTCCATCATTAAATCTAACTAAAATAAATTTTTCTTACACAAAAGTTAATCCTTTTTTCTAATGTTTATTTCTAATGTTAATTATTATTCTTGAAAGTTTAGAAGTTTTATTGAAACATTCGTGGAGAGCGCAAATAAACTTCATGCATTGCATTCGTTTTATTGTAAACTGATGGCGGGTTCGAGGCATCATTGGTTGGTCCGATGCAATTTCCCTATTAAATCTATATAAACTTATAAACCTATTAGATAAACCTGTTAAACTAAATTAGGTCTATCATTAAATCTAACTAAAATAAATTTAATGTTAATGCGAATGTGTATTATTATTCTTAAAAGCTTAAACTTTTTATGGAAAAATTCGTGGAGATCGCAAATAAGCTTCATGCATTGCTATCGTTTTATTGTAAGTTGATGGTGGGTTTGAAGCATCACATTCGCTTTTCCGATGCATTGTCCTCGTATGAGATCATCTTCAAATGGAGATCTTGACTTTTGCACACAAAAAAGTACTTCATGGAACAACACTTGCATTTGTGAATGCTTTCAAAACTACATCTGCGGAAAAGTTCAGAGCAGGAACTAACGACCGAATAACTTAGATAATGTCAATTTTTCCTGAATTTACTCTATACCCGCTGATGAGTGATGTCTCTCATCAATATTTCATGAATTACTATAAATATATATAATGCCTATAATTTTCACTCTTGTGAATAATTAACGCATCAATAATAAGGGTCATACAACTTTGAAAGAGGCATTACGATTACATATTTATGGAGTTAAAATTATACATGTTCACTTAGCTGATACCATCTGATATGATCTGCAGATCGAGTATTTTCTTTTTCGTCAACTCGATCATTCAAATTGCTCATGAGCATTGTTGCCAAATTTTCCTGTATAGTTTACCAAATTTTACATTAAGCCAAGTGGGAAGAATCGTCGAAAGCTCGTGCAATGTGGCAACAACGGATTCCCTCCGTTTAAACCTATGTAAAATAATCGATTCCTAGCTGAGGCGCTATGCCTCACAAATAGAATCGATATTTTTGCATAGGTTAAATGGTAGAATAGCACGGTTGCCAGATTGCACGAGCCGCTACTGGGAAGAATCGGATAACTGTCCGAATAATGACAACACTGCTTAGTGCTTATGTTACGAGTGACGTTATCGATCAAGCATTGTACAGCTCGTTTTAAAATTCTAAGCAAAGTTCAACGATAATCTTTAGCAAATTCTCAATTTTCATACCTTCGAATCAAAATAAAACTTAAAACATCGGACAAGCCATTGACCCCACCTCATTCAGATTGCACCAAGTTGCATTTGCCTAAGTTGAAAAAAAAAATCAATAAAATTCACCAAAATGAATTCCCACCTGCATTATGGTCCTATCGTTTCACTGACTTGCACTTCACCACCGCAAATGGGGTTGAAAGTTTCAACAGTAAATTTCAATTCGACTTTACCACCCTAAATCTCCACCTAAATATACACCAAGTCTTTGCAGTCATTATCAGATAATCAGAGTGTCATTTCTTTGAAAATTAAGTCCATTTGGCGAGGAGAATTTTTTTTAAAAAAAGGCAAAGACCGGAAAACTATGGAGGAAAATATCACCAGCATTACGGAGATCTACTGGGTCCTAATTTCGAAACGGGCCAAATGGTGTCCCAACAAGATTACACGGAAAAAAACTACGGTGAAAATAACTATACGGATACCTGATTTTGGCACCAGCTAGATGTTATGGTAATGTTAACCAGAAGTATACTATGTTTTGACTAGGTACTAGGTGATGTTAACTGATTGCATGTCGAATTTACTCAAAGTATCGGTGAATGTACCATACTTCTGGTCAAGTTTACCATAACATCTAGCAGGTGCCAAAATCAGGTATCGGTATGGTTATTTTCACTAATCTTTTTTTTTCCTTGTACATTTTTAAAAAAGATCAAATAAGTTCGATGTTTCGATTTTTAAGTCGAAGGAACTTAGTTTTATGAGGAGCAATAGTAATAATTGCTTTTAAAGTTATTTAAATACTGATTTCAATTGTTTTATGGTTCAAAATGTCCGTCGGTTACGCGTCCCCCACACGAGTTTTTGGTACTTAACCTAAGTTTTTGGCCATATGTTGAGACTGAAATAAATTTTGAAGATGGTGGAAATGCTCAAAAACCTTCGTAGAACACGTGTAAACCATCGTTTTTTACGAAATTACTTTTCTTCATGCCATAAATTCTGAAAAATGGTTGTCCCCCGGTTCCAAAATGTCTGTCGGTTACGCACGGATTTTACTGTTTTAAAACATCTTGAAAGTTTATTTAAAAGTGAAACTGGGTAATTAACGATTTTCTCAACCACGCTTCAACGTTCTAAATAGGAATTATCAACATCTGTGCAAATGGGTTTTATTTGGAAACATTTTTCAATAACAAATCCGATCTCGTGATTTGCCTATGGTCCTAGTCAGCGGCACTTAAATATACGAAAAAGGTAGGTAATACAGTAAAGTTCCGCCTTGTAATTATTAATTGAATTCAACTACCGTAATTTGCTTTAAAAATCAACATCAGAGATTATTGTAACAAGTAACATTGGTTTTATTAAGTACTTTTGAAATAGTCGGTTACGTAACCGACAGCGTAACCGACAATCGACAAGTTATTTACCATTAGTTCATCATGCGTTTCCGGCTGTTTCCGCGGCACATGAGAAATATCGGAAATTCAGCGGAACCCTTCGGTAAAAAGTCTTTTCAAGTAGTACTGAACGTAAAAAATTACTCATTGGGCTTAACTTTTGACTTGAACTTTTCACGGAGCATGCATGCTCAATTGGCCCGATTTGAAATTATGACCCTACTACGTCTCCACGTATATTAACCTTTTACAGTTCCTTCGAAAAATAGGGGAGGAGGAGAAGCAGTTACTTCAGTAAAAACGAAACATCAGTCTTCCGACGCATATGATCCAAATAGTGATGATATTGATCCAGATTCCAAATTAAACTGGTGAATAATTTATTTTCTTGCGAGTATTTTATTTAAGTATTTATTTTTATTTATTTAATCTTTTTCATTTATTTATTTTTGTTATTTGTTTTTCTTCTTTGTTCTTATGCAATGTTGCCGATTTGTGGGAAGATAAAAGTGAGAGGCTACATTTCAGTGTGCGAAAATGAAATTCGGTTTCTGTGAGAAAAATACATCACGAGCGAGAAGGTCTGCGAAAATTAGAAATACCAGTTTAATTAACACTAAATCCATTTTTTGTTACATGCCCATGTACAAATGGGGTTCTTGCAAACTTGTGCTATAGGGGATTGAAGAGTAGATTCTTGCATAAAAACCTGTAAAAATGACGATGAGTTCACTAAAAAAACACGAATTCACTCTCAGAATCGGGCTAAATGGCGGAGAGACGAAGGTACCATGGAAGACTCCTATCTAAATTGAGAAATATCTCTGTGTTTCCGTAGAGAAAGTGACATAATAGACAGGACTCTCCCATGGTATCTGCTTCGAACCGCCATTACGATCTTGCCGTTATAGTAGTTATGTGAGTTTATTACTGAATTTTCGACTTTCTTAGTGTAATTTTCGTGATTTTTGGTGGTGTTTATACAGGGTGGGGCGTAGAGATCTGACGATTTTCAAAAGGCTATAAATAAAGAACTATTTGACTTAGAGAAAAAAACTTTTTTTTATTGAATTCAGTACACAATGCCGTTTTCTTACATTAAGTTTTAAAAATTACATCTCGTAGATGTTGACCGTCAGCGTCAATACACTCTTGAAGTCGATTTCGAAAGGAATTCACCGCTCTTACGCACATTTGTATGGGTATGGGAAGACAACGTAACTGTCACTGTTAATTCGAACCGATATGTTTCCATGTTGGAAGACTATGTGCAGCCCATGTTGGAAAATTTAGCGGAAGAAAATGATTTAGGAGACGTCTGGTTCCAACAGGATGGAGCAACAGCTCATACTGCTCGCATTTCCCTTGCCGCTATGCGGGAAATGTTTCCAAATCGGTTGGTCTCTCTCAGAGGAGATTTACAGTGGCCTCCGCGATCTCCCGATTTGAGCATTTGTGACTTTTTTTTTGGGGCTACCTTAAGGAAAGGATTTTTAGGAGTCGCCCCCATACTTTAGAGGAATTAAAAGTGCGAATCAGAGAGGAAATCGATAATATACCCATACAAATGTGCGAAAGAGCGGTAAATTCCTTTCGAAATCGACTTCAAGAGTGTATTGACGCTGACGGTCAACATCTATGAGATGTAATTTTTAAAACTTAATGTAAGAAAACGGCATTCTGTACTGAATTCAATAAAAAAAAGTTTTTTTCTCTAAGTCAAATAGTTCTTTATTTATAGCCTTTTGAAAATCGTCAGATCTCTACGCCCCACCCTGTATAAGATTGGACTATTTATTTGCTTATAGCAAAAGTTTGCAAGATCCCCATTAAGGACACTTTCGCTGAAGAAGGGCCCATAAAACAACGAGTGTGCTCTTCAGCTAATGAAATTCTTTTGCAAACAACACACACTCCTCAGGGAGAGCACACCCATATTTTTAAAGGTCCTTCTAGAAATGTCCTCAATTATGTAGCTGCAGCTCATGTTACACAGAGATCCCAGGATTGCCGTTTGGCCTGAATTAAGAAATTCTCAAAATCAAAGGTGGTGTCACCGATGGACAAAAAGATTACAGATTCGAGTATTTTTTTTTGTAAAGGTCATATTGCTTACCCGATCTGTGTGGTCGATTTCTTCCATCGGCGGAATCACCATTAAATATGGGAATGGGGCTCTTGCAAACTTCTGCTTTATGTGCAAATGAATACATACTCAAATTTGACGTAAAAACTCGCGAAAATCACGGAAATCACACTGAAAAAGTCTAAAATTCAGTAATGAACTCAGAAAGCAGCTGAAACTGCAAGATAGCAATGGTAGAGTTGCGCAGATATTATGGGAGATTCCTGTCTAATACGTCACAACACACAGGTATGTCTCAAATTAGATAGACATCTAGCCCACGATATGTGCGTAGCAGGGCTGCCGTTTTGCGTACAATCAATGCTATTTTTCAATTCACCGATGATTCCACCGGTTGAAAAAAGATTACACAGTTCAGTTCAGTGTACGACTGTAATAAACTAAAATACTCGCATCTGTAATCTTTTCTCAACCGGTGGAGTCGTCGATGACTTTAAAAAACTTGCGGATATTTTAATTAATCAACGGAGTTTCCACCGATTAAGGAAAAATTACAGATCACAGTATTTTCGTGCATTACAGTCATACACTGAACTGAACTGTGTAATCTTTTCTCAACCGGTGGAATCATCGGTGAATAGAAAAATAGCATTGATTATACGCAAAACGGCAGCCCTGGTGCGTAGCTCCGCCATCAACCCCTTCAATACCACGCCCGAGTATACTCGTTCCTGTGACTGGATCTCTTCCCGGCCTGATTTCAGTTTTTTATTCACAGTCATTGCAATTCCAAACTGCCAACATTTGAAAAATGATGCTTCCTCGGGCGCCTTCAATCCATTTCGTATGCAAAATGAGCACAGCGGTGTAGGAATATTTAACTACCCACCTAATTTGAGAGAGCGAACATTGTTTAGTCTTCGGAACCTGGTACTTAAAGGGTTAACCTCAATTCCAAGAGTAAAGAGCCTCGCCAAATTCGGACCCTTTTTTTCGCCCCTCGAAATCCTGGACCAAATATGGCTTAAATTACTCCCTAAGGTGACCTGATACTCGTGTTAAAATTTCAGCTTGAGTATACGCACGGTTTCCGAGATATGGGGGGGGGGCAAAGTTCCCCATTGAAAGCATTGAAATGCATGGATTTCAATGCTTTCAATGGGGAACTTCCCCCCCCCCCATATCTCGAAAACCGTGCGTATACTCAAGCTGAAATTTTAACACGAGTATCAGGTCACCTTAGGGAGTAATTTAAGCCATATTTGGTCCAGGATTTCGAGGGGCGAAAAAAAGGGTCCAAATTTGGCCCTTTTTTGGCGAGGCTCTGTAGTGTACTCATCGTCATTTTTACTACGGTTTTTATTCATGAACCAACTCTTCAATCACCTGCGGGCCGGTCTTTACTTCATCTTTAAAGCGATCGTTAAGATTGTCCATGAGTGATTCTATTGGTCAAAAATTGTAAAACTTGGCCGTTTCTATGGTAACCATCGTTAAAGTGGCGTTCTTTAAAAGGTTATTCATGAGTAACCTTTAAAATGTGGGCACTTTATCGATGGTTACCATAGCAATGGCCAAGGTTTACAATTTTCGACCAATAGAATCACTCATAGACAATCTTAGCGATTGGTTTAACCATGAAGTATAAGGATCGGCCCGCTGGAGCAAACTGAGCGTTCATTTGAACGCATCCACACGACAAATCAGACAACACACAACCAACAATTGAAGTCACGCAAAACGGAGGTCAGAGGTCGCGCTTTCGCCGCATTCAATTCACGTGATGCAGAGACGCGTGATTTCGAAGTGAATCGGTTCTATAAATGTCACCCTGCAAGACTTTAACACGAATCGGAACGCGATTACTTCGGAAACAGTGAATTTCATTTTTTTTTTTCGATCTCTTCCGTCATCGCAAGGGTCAACGTAAAGTCAATGACCTCTACGGTCCATCTTGTGTCAAAAGGGCATAGGTTAGGTTATAGGTCAAGGTTACTTTTTTAAATTGAAAGGCACTCTTGCTAGCTTTTGCTGTATGCGATTGAACAGTGAGTTCTTGAGTAAAATGCAAGAAAAATAACGACGAGCACCACTGGCGCAACCAGGGTCTCTTCCATCTCTCTCATTTCCCATTTGAATGTATGAGTAGGAAAATGCCAGAAAGAGGGGGTTTTGTCCCTTTGTCCATCCTTGTCTAACATACGTTTCTTAATGGAGAAAAGAGAGAGATGAAGAAACTCTCGTTGCGCTACTGACGAGCACATTATAAAAATTACAAAATTTACTCACACGCTCACAAAATGACTTTGAAGTTTAGGGCGTGACGGTGCACTATGGTCTGAGATCGTCAAAAAGTGGCCACAAATCAGAAAGTGAATTTCCCATAAATTCATCATTTATAAACTTTTAATACCGAATTCAATTACAGAGAACACTTTGAACAAGTAATTTAAACTTAAAAGTGTCACCATAAAGTCTTAAATTAACCTTAAAAGATCGAAAACGATGATTTTTGATTACTATTTTTCACTGATTTTTGGCCACTTTTTTTCGATCTCAGACCATAGTGCGGTGGAGCTACGCAGGTGTCGCGGGCAGTGGCGTAGCGTGCATTTTGGCAACATTGTAACTCGTCCATTTAAACACATGAATATTCGACCTTTTACATGGGTTTAAATGGACAAAGTACAGCATTGCCAAAGTGCACGCTACGCCACTGGTCGCAGGTACCGCCAGAGATGTCTATCTAATTTGAGGATTTCCTCTGTGTATTTTTATACGGATATTGGCAAAAATTAGAGAGGAATCCCCTTGACACGTGCGGCGTACACTGCGCAGCTCCGAGATATCAATGTAATGTAATTCCTACCAGTGGCGTCGCGTGCCATCTGGCAACAATGCAACTGCTCCATTAAAACTCATTAAATAAATTGAATTTTCTTTGTGCAGTGTGCACCCCCTGAATTCGATCTTTTAAATGAGTTTAAATGGATAGAATACATTGTTGCCAAATTGCACGCGACGCCACTGATTCCTACCCTCGCGAGTGTAAATTTTAGTTTTTCGGTCACTTACGTTGTCCATTCAAAATGTCTTTGTCTTTTGAAATTTGTATTGCTTCACAGGAGGATGGTTTGGAAAGTCTAAAAATAATGGACGAGAGATGAATACTTCAAAATGAAGTGAATGGGTCTGTTGCAAACTTTTGCTACAGCGATTAAGAGTGTTTGATCTCATGTTAAATCACCTGAAAAGTCCATTGGTGGCATCAGAAAGTCATAAAATGCAATAATAGACTCACAAGAGGCGTTTAATGAAATCCAAGATGGCAAAGAAATATCGAGCAATTTGTATGCATGCACCACGAACATCCAAGGATTGCCAACGTTGACAACCTCACAGCTTCAGAGGTTATGTGTTTATTTACGTTGTGATTGGGTGTGATCGATATTGTGAGGTTGGCTATCCTTCGATGTTTGTGGTGCTTGCATGCAGGTTGCTCGATATTTTACCGCCATTATGGATTTCATCAAACGTCTCTCGTGAGTTTCATACTGCATTTTATGACTTCCTGATGCCACCAATGGACTTTCCACGTGATTTTACAAGAGATTGAACACTCTATAGCGCTGTAGCAAAAGTTTGCAACAGACCCATTGTCCATTCTGATCGTAGTATTCAGTGACAACACTTCGTAGTTGAGTCTGGGATCCATTTTGTCATAATTTTAACATTATAATTCGATGTGTAAAATCATTCAATTGAGTTTTTTTTGTATTTTTTTTTTGTTTTTGTTTTTTTTTGTTTTTAATTTTTTTTAAATTTTTTCATCCCCCCCCCCTCCATTTTTTTCAGTGTGAGATTGCAATTACCAAGAAAACACCAGGAATTTATAATAATTTTGTCTCTGTTTTGAATCTTCCGCAATGGAGCTCTTACAAGGTTTTGCTGAAGGCAAATGGATTTTCAACTCTGCTGTAAAATGCTTCGAAAATAACGATGAGACCATTATAAAAGTCTAAAACTTACTCCTCGCAGCGAAAACTCAACTTGAAATTTCGGGTGACCACCCTTGCATGAATGCACCAACCTTGGATTCAGACCCCAAACAAAAGAACAGGACATTAAATTAAGTGCCGTCTTCCTCGTTTATTACGCAACGTAGAACTTTTCTGTAGTTATCACCGTGCTCCTTGTGACAAAATGTGTATAAATAGGCCTTTAATTCCTTCAAATTTACTTTTTGAAAGCAAATTCATTAATTTCATCGTTCAAATTCGTAGGTTATGTTCTTTTGTTTGGGGTCCGAATCCGAGGTTGGTGCATACATGCAAGGGTGGTCAACCAAAATTTAAAGTTAAGTTTTCTCTGCGAGGAGTGAGTTTTAGACTTTTTAATGGTCTCATCGTTATTTTCGCAGCTTTTCACATTGGAATTGATACTCCCCTTGCCTACAGCAAAACCGTGCGAGAGCTCCATTCAACGCGTCTATTTTTAAATAAACTTTTAATCCGACTAATTTGAAATAATCGTTTTTTTTTTGTTTTTTTTTTTTTTTTTTTTTTTAAATATTTGAAACTGAAATAATCGTTACGTCGATCAATAAAATTACCTTAAACGCTACGAATAAAGGCGGATATAAAATTAGAAAATTCATACGAAAACAATTTTGAGTTACGCACGGCAATCTTATCAAAGTCATACGTATCTCTGAATAACACAGGTCAGAAAGGCTGACGAGGCCTGTGTTTTCCAGTTTTCGTGCACAATTTTTTGACCTTAGATTGGCGGAACGCTCGTTCCGAACAAATTTCATGACTTTGACACTTGAAAGCAGACAAAAGAAAATGCCGAGAAGCAAACGAAAGAGAATGAACTTCAGCCGGTGTAATCTTTGACCTTCTATTTTTATAATTGCTTCAGGAATTATATTGGAACTGATATGGTTATGCGATAAGAACGAAACCTACCCCACTCAATTTTATTTCTACCATATTTTCTTCTTTCAAGTTTTTTGAAAGGTTTCTGATACTTATGTTTCCTATCATCGGAAGAGCCCCTTTTGGTGTGGTTTTTAAATGTGATAACAAGTCAAAATTGATTAGTAATTTTATCGTGAAAATCGCCACTTACGAAGCATGTCAAACGTTATGTTTAGAAAACAACTAGGAATCGCGAAATTAATGCAGGGACATGGACAAAAAAATCGTTTTGATTAAGACTCATAGGTAGTAGTTTCAAATGACTTAATTAATCGTGTGAATTTATTTGTGATCTCCGCGAACTGGCAGAAAATTATTTGATAGTTTTTTCTTTTAATATCTGATTTTACGCCTTACATACATATCAGACGTTTACCGTGGCTAACTGATTTCTTTTTGTTGTCCCTCTATTTTGTACGTATGCTTTAGGGTTATAATCAACTTGTGATAGTGTTTTTCATCAGTGTAAAAGCTCTTGATTTTAATCACGGGCGGCTTTTGGGGGTCAAAGTTGGATGGTTTGAAAGTGAAGACTTTTGTTTTGGTTATCAGTCAACTAATACGGGCTTAAAACGTAAGGACCAGTGCGCGCGTGTTTGAAATCATCAGTGGCGTTGCGTGCAATTTGGCAACAATGTATTCTATCCATTTAAACTCATGTAAAAGATCGAACTCAGGGGGTGCACAGTGCACAAGGAAAATTCGATTTATTTAATGAGTTTAAATGGAGCAGTTGCATTGTTGCCAGATGTCACGCAACGCCACTGGAAATCATTATTCGCATCAGAAGTACGATAATAAGTAGTAGGTACTGATTTCTTGCTTAAACAAGAAACGCATGTCTAGCCTCTTCTTAATATTACTGTCCACCAATCTCATTAAACGTGGTTAATTTCTTAGCTTGATTGCTGTTTTATTGAGGTCGTATTCAATTCTAGGATTGTCACCATTTTCATTATCATTAAAAGTGGCTATGTTTCCTAGAAAGATAGCTCTTTTCAATGAGGTCGTATTTAAATCCAAGCCTGCCACCATTCTCATTGAAAAAGACTAGTTTTATAGAAAGATCGCTGTTTTCATTAAGGTCGTAATTAACTCCAAGCCTATCACCGTCCTCATAAAAGAAGGCTAGTAGGTACCGTAAAAAGGTCGCTGTTTTCATTAAGGTCGTAATTAAATCCAAGTCTGCCACCATTCTCATTAAAGAAAGGCTGAATTCGTAGAAGGATCGCTGTTTCCATTAAGGTCGTATTTAACTCCAAAACCTGCGCCACCGTTCTCACTAAAAAAGGCTAGTTTTGTAGAAAGATCGCTGTTTTCCTTAAGGTCGCATTTAACTCCAAACCTGCCACCATTCTCATCCAACTTCATGGCTACTTTCATAGAAAGGTCGCTTTTTTCATTCAGATCATATTCGACTCTAAACTTGCCACCATTCTCAATATCAACAGGTAATTTCATAGATAGATCGTTGTATTCATAAAGGCCGTATTTAAGTCGAAGCTTGCCAACATTCTGGATAAAAGTGGCTAGTTTCATGGAAAGGTCGCTGTTTTCATTCACACGGAAAAAAAAGATTAGTGAAAATAACCATACGGATACCTGATTTTGGCACCTGCTAGATGTTATGGTAAACTTGACCAGAAGTATGGTACATTTACCGATACTTTGAGTAAATTCGACATGCAATCAGGTGACATCACCTAGTACCTAGTCAAAACATAGTATACTTCTGGTTAACATTACCATAACATCTAGCAGGTGCCAAAATCAGGCATCCGTATGGTTATTTTCGCCGTAGTTTTTTTTCCGTGCAGGCCATATTCAACTCTAAACTTGCCATTATTCTCATTGTAAGTGGGTAGTTTCATAAAAGATCGCTGTTTTCATTAAGGTCGCATTTAACTCCAATCCTGCCACAATTCTCATTAAAAAAGGCTGGTTTCATAGAAAGATCGCTGTTTTTATTAAGGTCGTATTAAATCCCAGCCTGCCACCATCCTCATTAAACTTCATAGCTAGTTTCATAGAAAGATATCTGTTTTCATTCAGGTCATATTTAACTCTATAAGCTTGCCACCATTCTAATTATAAGAGGTTATTTTCATAGAAGATCGCTGTTTTCCTTAAGGTCGTATTTAACTCTTCGAAGGGTCTTCACTCTTCAGGTCGCTACAGTTTTTCAAAGCGTTACTTCTTTTTCTGACGCCCGTTTTTGTAATCTGTTCTTGTTTTGTTTTGTTTTTCTCTTTTCTTGTTGAAAAAACCACGCTGCCTTTCATCTAGAACGTTACTCTTGAATGCATCTGTAATACATCTATCTTGTTGCGTACTTTTGGTAAAGAAATTTTGCTCTTTGATTCAGAGAGGTGAAATTTCATGACAATAGTGGCGTGCACACTGCACATTGAAATTTTTCAAAATCCTCTCCCTTCTTGAAAAGATTCCAAGGGGAACTTTACAATGTTGTTTACATATACACGGTGGTGGTTCCGTCTGATGTGAGTAGTATAGTAGAATGATATGCCGGTGCAAATAGTGTCTAGTGTAGCGCGGAGTGTTTGAACTTGAAGTGATATCCTGAGTTAAGTTAATGAGAGGTTTTTGACAGTGGTGTAGCATACAATTTGGCAACGTTGCAGTTCGTCCATTTAAACTCATGAAGAGGATCGAAGTATTGGGTGTTTGGTGAACACCTTTGCATTCGACCTTTTATATTGGTTTTGATGGACAAAATATAACGTTGCCAAATTGCACGCTACGCCGCACGGTGTTGCGTTTTACGCTCATTTTGGAAAAAACCCCGTAACTTTTTCAGGAGAGCGAATTAAACGTTGAAACTTTCAGGAATCGTATTTCTCATAGTAATACACCTATCAGGCGAATGGTACTGTTGTAAGTCACTTTCAAGGGTGGAGGGAGGGGGGTCAATTTTTATTTAGTCGAGTTCTATATGGCAACACTGTCCAAATGACTTGAAATTTGGTGTCTGGGGGTATTTGTTAATGTTGAATTCCAATTTTGCATCAGTTTTTCAAAATTCTAAAATCCAAGATGGCCGCCGACCAAGTAGTGGAAAAAATTGTCAGCAGCCATCTTGGATTTCCAAATTTTGAAAAACGGGTGCAAAATTTGAATTCAACGTTAAAAAATACCCCCGGATACCAAATTTCAAGTCATTCAGACGGTAAAAACCGTCTCTGCCAACTTTTTGGGTAAAATACCGCTCGGCCCAGCCGCGGCTGGAGTCAGTTTCATGCGTTTTCATGCGCTCACTTTTCAACTTAAAATGCGTGTATCTCGAAAAGGTGCAAATATGTGCAAAAGATTTTTTCAGGAGATGTTCTACATAGTATAAGCTTCCATTTAATTGAAGTTTCAAACCGGAGGCAAGCGGAGCTAACTTCCAAAAGTCTCAGGGAAACTCAAAATTTTGACATTTAGACCTCTCGCTTTTAAAGTTATGTAAAATAGGTGTCCTTCGTTATTTTTAAAAAAAACTAGGCATCAAAAGATAGCTCAGAGTACGTAGTTTAATTACTGAAAATTCTGTTAAAAAAGATTCCTTCTACACACTTCAAATTTTGCGTAGAGTTGACAGTTGAAAACGCTCTTTTTTCAAACCTTTCATAATGAGAAATTTTAAGAGCCCTTATTTGGCCTAAAATATTTTTTTTTAAAAAAAAAACAGTTTCAGAGTGACATTCTACGTACTCTGAGGAGTATTTTCATGTATTTGTTTCCTTAAAAGGGCGAATGTCATGTTGGGGGGTTTTTTCCACAGGCGGACACACTGTGCGCCGTTGCCACTGGTTTTTGAACGTTTTTAGTGTGCGCATTGTGATTTTTGCTGACTTCTCAGAAAAAAAGTAGAATGTGTCGTAGGCAACTTTGGGTTCACCGACCACAATTTGGATCAGTTTTTTTTTTTTTTGCATGGGACACAAATCAGATCATGTCGTTGACACACTTTGATTTTTGTCCCATGCAAAAAACTGATCCATGATTGTGGCCGGTGAACCCAAATTTTTGCCTACGACACATTGTTGTACTGTGTACATTTAAACCAATGTAATAAGTCGAATTCGAAGGTGTTCGGCGAACACCCAATAGTTCGATCTTTTTCATGGGTTTAAATAGACAAATTGCAACGCTGCCGAATTGCACGCTACGCCACTGGAATCAAGGCTCTAAATAGTTGTAGCAAAAGTACGCAACAGACCCATTCTGGTGTACATTGCTAGACAGTTAATGATGGAACCGTTGAAAATGTCTAAAACACACTCCACACAGAGGAATTGCAGCTCAATCAAACTTCAGGTGGACCACACCCGTGTCCGAATGTTCTACGTACGTCGTACTTGTTGCATCCTAAACAAACGAACAGTAATTAGAATTGAGTGTTGTCTTTCTCGCTTATTACGTAACGTAGACATTTTTTGTTGAAACTACCGCACCACCGACCACCGTCTTCGGCGAGGTGGCTCAAAAACTGACCCTTTTGGGCAAAAATTGCGAGGTCTTATGGGCGAGCTAAAAACGTAACCGTTGGAGAGGAAATTCTGAAATTGAGAGGCCTTTAGGGCGCGGTTAAAAAAAAACAAAAATAAATCAGACATTAAAATCATAGATGCCAAGTTGTACTGTAAACTCATCGTCAGTGGAGGATTTTATTTCCAAGTCGCGAAGTATGAGAGGCAGGTCGAATTGAAAAAGCAAGAGTAATCAGTAATCACACGTTGTAAAAAAAAAAAAAAAAAAACTCTAAATGAGTTTTATCATACAGCAACATTTTTGAAATCAAGAAAAATTAAGAATTACATCTGATTGTTAAGAAACACTTATCAAATAAATCACAGCAGAATTTTTTAAACAAAAAAAAAAGAAAAAAAAATCAAAAATCACTGTTGTGATTACTTTAGGCGCAGTTTAAGGGTAAATTAGAGTTATTTCTGGCCATTTCTTCCCTTCTTTATTCCTGTGAATATTCAATTCCTCTTTTATTTCTTTATGTTTTTCCTTCTTTTCCCCGTTTCTTTACTTTTCTTTTCTATCAACCTTTTCCCTCTCTTTTTCATCAAAATTTGGGAGGAGGGACGACACTTCCCCCCACCTCCATCTCAAATATTGGAGGGGGAAAAATACCATGCCCCCCTCAGATTGTGCCACAGATTGGTAAGCAATTTGTTATAGCTAAAATTGTACCCTAAAATAGCTTAAAATTTCGTCAAAGAGAAAGAGTGCGTCTCCCACACCCTTTTCCTTCATGGAAGATCTCACCAATCTCCTCTCCTCCTCCCCTCCCCACAGTTTAAAAAAGTCTAGTGACGCCACTGATCATTATTTTGGTGAGATTTGACGTCAGAATCAATGCGCCATATTGCTGCAGAAAAGTATACGCAACAGACCTACTAGTTAGGAAATTGAGAAGACTGAACGGGAGAGAATTTGCGCGGAAAACGTAGATTGCGTAATTCTATCGTTGCATAAACGGTTTAAGCGAGGTATACATTACGCGTAAATCTGCGTAAACTTGCGCTGAAAAAATGCCGCGTAACCGACCGAAAAGCTACACATGCGTGGGGATAAGCGTTTTTCCAAGCATCATATAATTAATTTCATTGAAAGTAGACGCAATCCTCGATTCGGTTTGACATGCTCAAGGTCAAAGGAAAAAAAAAAATAAATAAAGGAAGAAAAAAAGGGAGAAAGAAAGACAGCGAAAATAAAAAGTTGATCGCATGATTTATTTCCAAAAAAGAAAGAAAAATCCTCAACCCTGACCGTGGTAAAAGTGTTCTACGAAGTTCCATGACCGAAATTCCACGGAGAGAAGAATATTTTAACTATAGATGGACTTTTAAATATTTTGTGGAAGTAATTTCTGGTATCTTCAATCAGAATTCCAGTATTTTCTTTTTTAATATATATAAAAAAAAAAAAAAAAAAAAAAAAAAAAAAAAAAAAAAAAAAAAAAAAAAATAATATTTAATTAGCCTTGTAAAAAACTTGGTATGCAAGTCAAATTGGAAACTAGTACATATAGTATAACACATAACACATAATATAAAAACAAGAAATAAGTTAACAGAATCACATAGAGTAAATAAAGGATAACAAATATTGCAAGTTTAATGGTTCCTTTTCCAGTTTGATGGTTCCACAAATTCAATTACATGGTAAAATGCATTATTCATGAAAAACTGTTTGAGATTATTTATGATGACTCAAACTCAGAAAAGCTTTCAAAACACTATTGATTACTCCTATAACAAAAATTATGTTTCCAAATGCAGAAAGTACTTCTACATTGTACGCATAGTATATAGTTACTTTAAATGTCCATCTGGTTGCCATTAAAATATTATTTTCTCCAAGTACACGGAGTTCTCCGCAATTTTTACAGAACTTTGTGTGATAAAACACAGAATTTTGGACATAGATTATAGAATGCTCGAGATACATTTACCAGGGTGGTACCTCACAAAGTGGTCCAGTGTGTAACATACCGTTCTCACCGGGTAAAGGCGGATTCAGCAATCTGTCAAATGTGTATTATTACCATTGGGAATGCATGAGAAACAATCGATTAGTAAAAGGGCTGTGGCCCCCTCAAGAATCGATTGTTTCTCCTACTTTCAAATGGGATGAATTCATGCATGCCAAATTCATCAGGTAATTTTCTTGACAAATTTGTATATAAGTAGGTGTGGCAAACTTAAAAAGCATAATCCCATGCTCTAATTTCTCATACGTACTAAAATGGCACACTTCAGAAGCCGATGGTGGATGAGTTAATAGGTCATACCTGCAAAATTTGGTCAGGCGATTTGGACTACATAATGGTAAGGAGGAAAAAATTTGAAGAGTTTTCAGAAATCAGCGAATGATCACGAAACAAATAACTCCGGTCATAATATAAGTTTGTGTAAATTGTCCTTTAATGGCTTTACCAGTAAAAAAGAACAGGCGCCTTCAATAACGGTGAATGCAACACCAATACCAGCAGACAGAAACGAACGTTAAAGCGCATCGTATAACACAAACGAAGCAAACTTCTCTTGCAAACTTTTGCTATTAGCAGATAAATAGTCCAATCTTATATAAAGACCAGAAAAATCATGAAAATCACACTAAGAAAGTCTAACATTCAGTAATAAACTCACATAACTGCTATAACGGCAAGATGGTAATGGCGGTTCGACGCAGGTATCATGGGAGATTCCTGTCTATCATGTCACTTTCTCTACGGAAACATAGAGATATGTAAGAATCAACTCTTCAATCCCCTGTAGCAAAAGTTTGCAAGAGCCCCATTGAACTGCTTTCAAACATATCAATTAAGTTAGTGTGAATGTAACATGGACACATTTATACTAAACAGACTTACTTGTATTCCGACGTTGCTATTTAATATCGAATTTTTAATTCCCTTAAAAATAATCTGATTGATATAATTGATTGATATTTTCAGGACTAAGACTTGAAGTAGAGAAGGGAAGCTCCTAAAAGTTTCAAGGAATTAATTGCACTAGGTCTAATTTTATAACAATATTAAAGTCAAGTGAAAATGGCGACGTCGAAGTCGCGTAGGTTTTATCCAGTGGCGTAGCGTGCAATTTGGCAACATTGCAGTTTGTCCGTTTAAATCCATGAAAAATATTGAACTGTTGGGTGTTCGGTGAACACCTTTGCATTCGATCTTTTACAGGGGTTCAAATGGACAGAATACAACGTTGCCAACTTCCACGCTACGCCACTGAGTTTTAGTATAAATGAGTCCATATTCTTTTCTTACGATTGCATCGAATGATATGATGTCATCAGATACGCCAATCCAGGTTTTGCTCAGATGGGGGGGGGATGTATTGTTCGGGGGGATTACAAACAATGAATGTCGCCCCCCCCCCATTAAGTATGTACTGGCATAAGGTATAACTGACACTGAATTTGGGAGGGGTGTGGAGCCCGAGCTACCCTCACATTCCGTGCCTGGATCCTGGATGTCACCACTTTATTAGTTGACCATTCTATTGTTTTCACCCTCTCAACTCTCAGACCATTCAGATGGTATCAGGTAAATATGTAACATGATCTGGAGTTACCTGCTATTTGCAGACTTTATATAAACAAGCATTTATTTTAATGGTACCCTAATCTGAAATGTAGTAAGAGGCATAAAGGCCATTGCTGATTAATTATCCGTTAAAATGCCGACTTTTTCCTTTGAAAACGGTTTCGGGTGAAAATATCATTGACCTAGTATTAGTTCGGAACGGCCTCTCGGAAAAAAGAAAACAAATAAACATATATATAAAATCCTTCAAGCTCAATGACCCATAAATTTGAAGAATCAACGAACAAAACAGATTGAATAATTAAGTATGATTACTACACGTAGGTAAGCTATAATTCTACCAAAAAAAATTAAGGAAAACCTCACGAAAAAACTGCTGAAATTAATAAGGAAAAAGAGCCGGTAGGTGCATAAGGACATTTGATAGAGTTAGATGGTGGAATACGCAGTTTTACTCGAGAGTTATTTTCTCGCATAATTTAAAGAGCTTTACTAAAACTAGTTTTGGTCTCATATGATTAGAAATGCATATGAGCCCTTGTTAACCTAGTTATTAAAATTATCTCTCAATTTGATTCTATACAAGTTA
The DNA here is from genome assembly GCA_011764245.1 of Trialeurodes vaporariorum. Taxonomy (NCBI): domain Eukaryota; kingdom Metazoa; phylum Arthropoda; class Insecta; order Hemiptera; family Aleyrodidae; genus Trialeurodes; species Trialeurodes vaporariorum. Next base: position 43,744,284 of record VMOF01000379.1, read on the forward strand.
CTCATCATTTTATTCAGCTGAAAGATCGAGCCGGAGCCTGAAAATGATTGACTGGCTGGACTTGAAGGAAACATGGGGGTCCGTAGCGGGGGACAAGGGAGCTGCTTTTCCCCTTCGAATCAGGACAGCCGTATAAAATTCATGATAAAAATGAATACGAGAAAAGAAGATATGAAATATATGAAGAAAGGAAGAAGAGTAGAGAAACCTTTTTTTTTGCTTTATAATTTTTATTAATTTTTATTAATTTTTTTTTTTTTTTTTTTTTTTTTTTTTTTTTTTTTTTTTGGCAAGGAATAGTAAAGTTATCGTATGTATTTTTTTTTACTATCAATTATCATATTTTGTCGTTTTATTCATGAAAGGAAATACTTCAAAATTATTATCATTGATTGCTACTGCACCTTAAATTTGTTCCATTTGGAAGTAAAATTGGTTTTAAAAAATTAGAAGTTTGCAATGATTTTGTGCCGGTTTGACAAAATATGTTAAAACAAGTAATCGTGGGGTTTAATATGTTTTTAATGATTGCTGCTTCTTTATGTGCGTTGTGTTTTCATGTTACTTTCATTTTGTTGAAATTAAAATATCGGATGGTTCAATACGTTTCATTGTTTATAAAAGTAAGTACTTTTTGAAGAAAAGTGAGACATTTTGAAAAGTGCGATATTTTACTGTCAACAACATGAGCGTAAAATTACCTAAATATATTAAACTAATCATTAAAAACGCACTTAAAAATAATGATATTTTCAAACAATAGAGGAATCAGACTGAGGCGACGTAACTAACCATAGACCATTTTCAAAGCATCTAAAATTGATCCTTAGAGTTATTAGTGTAGACAGTATCTTGTTTCCGAATTGCATTTTTTTATTTTTTTCAATTTGCTAAAACCTAGTTGCAAAGTGTTTTTTTTGTTTCTAGAATACATTTGTAGAGAAAAAAAATGTGAATTTTGAAAGCTTTATTCCAATGAAGGAATGTGAAATGTAATAGGGCAGATGTAAGGGTCTGAAATGTTGTGTTTCTTATAGAGAAAATGAAAAAAAAAAAAAAAAAACGGACTTGATGAGCTGATTGTGTGAACAAAGCAAGGTAAATGGAGAACAGGTATGAACAGCACTCTGAGGTTGGCTCTGATTGGTTGTGAAGAAAGCGACTCCACCGCCATTTTTCTGACCGCGCGATTCAAATTTAGATTTCACACCTTGAAAAGAAAAGTGAACAACGTAATTGATGATGTTAATCCATTCTATAGTCACAACATTAAAATTTAAAGATAAAAATTACATTTCATTTTTCAAATAAATAAAGTATTTGCTTCAGATAAACTTCCCCTTCAAACCTAACCACAAACAACAATGCAAGATACACGGTGTAAATAGGAGACAAGATGGCGGCGAAGTCGCTTTTTCCCGAGTGGCCACGCCTCCTGAGTCGAGTGTTGTCCGTACCTGTTCTCCATATACCTTGTGAACAAAGATGCCTTTGGTTTCTAATTAAGTTCCATTGTTCCGGAGATGAGATTTTGACCGAAAATGCATTGTTTTAAATGGGAATTCCGCGCAGTGACGTCACTACGCACACGATTTTTTACAACTTTACTCGTGTGTACCTCCAAAACCGGGACACTTAGGAAAAAAGCAAAGGTAATATTGTTCTCAGCTCATTAAGTATTATCATATTCTTTACAAAAAAACACAACATTTCTGACCCTCGCGACTTCCTGCCATTGATCGACATTCCCTCAATTGAAATCCATGAAAACTGAGGAATCCTGGAGGGGTTCAATTAAACCTCCAAACAATCGATACTTCTTCAAAGGTTCAATTGAGAGGGAGTCGAAAATCGGTTGTTCGTGATGGGCCTCTGGGCCATTTCTACGAGTATATTATAATTGACGCGGATCTATCGATACCAGTGGCGTAGCCTACAATTTGGCAACGCAACACTTTGTCCATTTAAACCCGTATAAAAGATCGAATGTGGAGGTGTTCACCGAACATCCAACAGTTCGATCTTTTCCATGGATTTAAATGGACGAAATGCAATGTTGTCAAATTGCACGCTACGCCACTGATCGATACGTAAGTCAACTTAACTCTATTATAATGCTCGCCTTTTACAATAATCAAATAAATGGATGAATAGGATGAAGAAAAGGCCAAAAGATCTGAGAAATATTTTGCAGGTCGAGAGAGAGAGAGAGAGAGAGAGAGAGAGAGAGAGAGAGAGAGAGAGAGAGAGAGAGAGAGAGAGAAAGAGAGAAGAGAGAGAGAGAGAGAGAGAGAGAGGTTGGGTGAACAACCGCGACCGTAACCGGTGGACGTTGAAGGTGACCCGTGCTGAGCGAATTTCGATAACCTAGTGACCTCCGTTCGAACCCTCGAGTTAGCTTAACTTTTTAAGCTCTCGGCTAGCGAAGCATCTTTTTTTCCGCTCTCTGATAAAAAGTAGTCAATCGCGTAGGTTCGAATGCTGCAGTGCGAAAAATCATGCCTTATTTGATGTCTTATTTTGTTTACTGCCTCCTGCATGGCTCGGATTATGTGGGCGAGTGATCGATCCCAGCCTTTCAACAGCGATAAATCGATGTATCCTCCATTTAAATTTATGGGAAAGAATCGATTCTCTTGGGAGGAGGGTAGGCGGCTTATCTACACCCGAGAAACCGGATAATTTTGCATGGGTTCAAATGGGAATAGATATAATTATTTGTTCACGAGCCGCCACTGGACGAAGACAAAGAAATTTCTGCTTTAAGCTATTGAATATATCGATTCTTTCGATAGAAAACCAGGGAAAATGACGATGTAACATCATTGGAGATTTCAATCTACTTTGCGGTTTTCTTGTGTGTGTTTCCATTTGTAGAGAGAGAAAAATTGGATAGGAATCTCCTGTAAGAAAACTGCTGAGCAGTACACTTGCATAGCTCCGCCTTTTTTTCTCTTAAGTGGCGCAGCTATGCAGGTGTCCTGTGGGATTCCTATAGCTAATTCATCATTCTCTCAGTAAAAACGCACACAGAGGGAAGCCTGAAAGTAGATAGGAATCTCCCGTGGTACCTGCGTAGCTTTGCCATTACACAGAGGGAAGCCTGAAAGTAGATAGGAATCTCCCATGGTACCTGCGTAGCTTTGCCATTACACAGAGGGAAGCCTGAAAGTAGATAGGAATCTCCCATGGTACCTGCGTAGCTTTGCCATTACACAGAGGGAAGCCTGAAAGTAGATAGGAATCTCCCATGGTACCTGCGTAGCTTTGCCATTACACAGAGGGAAGCCTGAAAGTAGATAGGAATCTCCCATGGTACCTGCGTAGCTTTGGCATTACACAGAGGGAAGCCTGAAAGTAGATAGGAATCTCCCATGGTACCTGCGTAGCTTTGGCATTACACAGAGGGAAGCCTGAAAGTAGATAGGAATCTCCCATGGTACCTGCGTAGCTTTGCCATTACACAGAGGGAAGCCTGAAAGTAGATAGGAATCTCCCATGGTACCTGCGTAGCTTTGCCATTACACAGAGGGAAGCCTGAAAGTAGATAGGAATCTCCCATGGTACCTGCGTAGCTTTGGCATTACACAGAGGGAAGCCTGAAAGTAGATAGGAATCTCCCATGGTACCTGCGTAGCTTTGGCATTACACAGAGGGAAGCCTGAAAGTAGATAGGAATCTCCCATGGTACCTGCGTAGCTTTGGCATTACACAGAGGGAAACCTGAAAGTAGATAGGAATCTCCCATGGTACCTGCGTAGCTTTGCCATTACACAGAGGGAAGCCTGAAAGTAGATAGGAATCTCCCATGGTACCTGCGTAGCTTTGCCATTACACAGAGGGAAGCCTGAACGTAGATAGGAATCTCCCATGGTACCTGCGTAGCTTTGCCATTACACATCTAATTTTAAAATAATTTTGGGAGTCTGTGAGTAAAATCACACTATAGATAATAATAGATAGGCGCATCTCTGGTGGTACCTGCATAGCTACGCCTTAAACTTCAAAGGCATTTTGTAAGTGTGTGAGTGAATTTGTAATTTTTCAATGTGCTCATCTGCATTTCCGCTGAATTTTACTAAAGAATCAACAATTCAATTACTTATTATAGCAGAAGTAAGCAAGAGCCTCCAGTATTATTTAAAATCACGGTAATACAAACATGATCTCCCATTTATGTTAGTAATTTCGAAAGCTCGGTCGGTTGAATGGGAAGAGCAGGCTGTACTGGTACTCTCCAGTATATCTGCCTTTGGATGAACATATATTTGTAAGTGCGCCTCTTACTTTGAAATGGTGTTTTTCCATCACCCTGCTGAGCTTAAAATGAGCTGCGTTTATTCTGATTTCCCGATCGCATTTAGGATCACAATAATTCTATCTTGCGGATGTTTTTACGGTCATCTCGTCTGTTAAACTTACAAAGTTGCATCTTAGCGCTTTGAATTTGCATGTTAGACGAGTTCAGACATATATCCAAGAATCTCTCTCTCCCCCTCTCTCACCCTCTCTCTCACTCCCCCTCTCTCTGTGTCACTCTCTCTCTTTGTCTCTCTTTGTCTCTCTGTATATCTCTCTCTCCCCCCCCCTCTCTCTCTCTCTCTCTCTCTCTCTCTCTCTCTCTCTCTCTCTCTCTCTCTCTCTCTCTCTCGCTTTCTCTTTCTCTCTCTTCTCTCTCCGCCGTACAGTGGACCGAGACATGGCTTTTCGGATAGGATTTATTTTTGTTTTTTTGCTTCATCAAAAGTTGATACTTTCCAGCAAAAACCATGTCACTTAAGCCATTGTCACCATTGTCACTCATTCTAAGCTAAAATATGAATTATTTAACACATTTTTAAGTCATCTTGCTATTTGTTGTTCATAATCTTAATTTAGGCTAATTAGGCTACAAGGCTAGAATCATGTGACGTAGCCCAATATTTTGCCGAATTTCGGATCTTCATTTCTCCGCCAATCAAGGACCAATAGTCAATACATTTGAAAGGTTCAAAAAATTAAGTGTAAAATTACGCAGCTCCTGTGGGCACGCTCTTTTCAGTGAATAATTTCAGGGGAAAAAAATTGATTTTAAAATCAAATTCTCTAATAGTGATTAGTGACGCTATCTATTGAGCAAGGCTTTCTTTTTAGGCAGGCGAGGAATCATCTTAAAGTAGTTTCCGTGAGAAAAATTATGACTTTTTTTACAGTAGCATTTTAGATTTTCATAAATTGTGAAAAAAAAATAAATCGCTTTCCTTCACAGAGTGCAAGGTAGATTGAAGTGCAGAAAGAAGGGCGTTGGACAAAATAATAGACTTCTCTCGAGAGTTTAAAGGTTAATGACGTCAGTCGACTCATAGTCACAGAGACTGTTTCACCCGATCAGCGATCATGAACCGAATCCGACCTGCGTCACTGATCGACTGGACTCCCCCTGCATACATCGATCTTGTAGAGAACTTAATTAGAAACGCGAGTTGCTGGTTCAACGACTTGTATGTATGCTCTCCCTGTATTTTTAGCCTCAACATTCCGTTGCATTTACCTACAGACAAGGTTGGACAAGGGGATCAAAGCCCCTCGCTCTTTCTATCCTTTTTCAACTTATACATTCAAAGAGGAAATGACAGAGATAGAAGAGATTCTGGTTGTGCCACTGATTATCTCTATCCCTCTCTTTTCTCGGCTGTCATAGGATTGCGCGACAGTAGCGCACCGAGAGTTTCTTCATCTCTCTCTTTTCTCCATTAAGAAACGTATGTTAGACAAGGATGGACAAGGGGATAAAACCCCCTCCTTCTGTCCTTTTCCTACTCATACATTCAAATGGGAAATGAGAGAGATGGAAGATATCCTGGTTGCGCCAGTGCAACGAGAGTTTCTTCATCTCTCTCTTTTCTCCATTAAGAAACGTATGTTAGACAAGGATGGACAAGGGGATAAAACCCCCTCCTTCTGTCCTTTTCCTACTCATACATTCAAATGGGAAATGAGAGAGATGGAAGATATCCTGGTTGCGCCAGTGTTGCGCGAATGTACCCTTTCCCCCCTTCTTTGGAGGATTGCGGGGATTTTTCATCTATTGAAATCGGATTTATTTGCTCGAATACTTTGCACTTTGCCAAGGTGAATCGATAGAGGGGTCACAAGTGGGGTTTCGGCGACATCACCTTTTTGACCATGTTAAACAGTCATTAGTTGCTATATGCATCAACGGCCCCAGGTGCAGAAAATATGATAACCCTCGGAGCCGATCGACTCCATTTTCAAAGCTGAATGGAGAGAGGGGTCACAAGGGGGTGTCGACGACAGCCCCTTTTTACCCATGTTAAATAGTCATGAGCTGCTATGGATGAATAGAGGAGTTTCGGTGACATCACCTTTTTGAACATGTTAAACAGTTATGAGTTACTATAGATCAACGGTCCCAGGTGCAAAAGATATGAAAACCTTTGAGGGCGATCGACTTTATTTGCCAAGATGAATCGATAGAGGGGTCACAAGTGGGGTTTCGGCGACATCACCTTTTTGACCATGTTAAACAGTCATTAGTTGCTATATGCATCAACGGCCCCAGGTGCAGAAAATATGATAACCCTTGGAGCCGATCGACTCTATTTTCAAAGCTGAATGGAGAGAGGGGTCACAAGGGTTGTGTCGACGACATCCCCTTTTTACCCATGTTAAATAGTCATGAGCTGCTATGGATGAATAGAGGAGTTTCGGTGACATCACCTTTTTGAGCATGTTAAATAGTCATGAGTTACTATAGATCAACGGTCCCAGGTGCAAAAGATATGAAAACCTTTGAGAGCGATCGACTTCATTTCCCCAGATGAATCGATAGAGGGGTCACATGCGGGGTTTCGGCGACATCACCTTTTTGACCATGTGACGAATCATGTATAATGATTGAAACGGCCTAATTGCAAAAGATATGAAAACCCTTGAGGGCGATCGACTCGATCCATTTGCCAAGCTGAATTTATAGAGTGGTCGCAAGGGGGATTTCGATGACATCACCTTTTTGACCATGTTGAACAGTCATGAGTTGCTATGGATCAACTGCCCCGCAGGTGCAAAAGATATGAAAACCCTCCCTTGAGAGCGATCGAATCCATTTGACACGGGTCCTCTACACTCAAGAACTTTTATATATTCCATTCAATTCTCATTAAAAGGTAAGAAGTCTATCCGTTTTTATTCAACTTTACGCCTTAACCCTTTACAGACCAGGTTTGATCAAAAGAACGCTACTTTTCCGTTAATAAAGGGAGGGTAGTTAACTATTCGTACTCGGGGGAGTTGGAATTGCCTATACGATGAATTGAAGGCGCCCGAACAAAACCTGATCTTGTAAGTGTACACATCCAGAATCGCGTTTATTCTGAATCATGATATTGGAGCAATGCGAAATAGACTAGAATAGAAATACGGGTATACTCGGGCTTGGTCCATTAGAGGTTAAACTACCTCTCTACGTTGCAAAACTTAGCAGTTAAGTCAGAATAATTTAAAATTCGCGCAATCCTGTTCCAAATATACGGGTTTTCCCTTCGCGCCAACCTGGCATTTTTTTTCGCGCAATCCTAACCTTTTCTTTGAGACTATTCGCGCAGTTCTGGATTTCCGCTTTTCTCCATTGAAACTCGTATGTAAGAGGAGGATAGACAATGAGATAAAAGCCCGTCATCATGGGCGGCGCGTGGGGTCAAAAAGTGGGGGGGCTAAAAATCAACAGCTTTTTTTTCTTTCTTTCTTTCTTTCTTTCTTTCTTTCTTTCTTTCTTTCTTTCTTTCTTTCTTTCTTTCTTTCTTTCTTTCTTTCTTTCTTTCTTTCTTCTTCTTTCTCTTTCTTTCTTTTCTTTCTCCTTTCTTCCTTTTTCAAAATCGTTTGACGCAGGGGGGGGGGGGGTAAATAACCATTTATCTTTTTGCTTTTCAATGTATTTGCTCTACTGAAATCAAAATGTCTGCAGAAAAGGATGTGGGTTACTTTCGTTTGATGATATTTCTAACCTGAGGTGGAGGGATGTTACATGAGCGGCATCCGACGACTTTTGGAACTGGCAAACGTATCAATAATTTTCGAGAAGTCAATTTGGATGTCCCGTTCAATTTGGATTATTGCTAAACTTTTCAGTCTTTCTTGTCCTGTTGTGTTCCTCAGATATGTCTTTAAGTCCCGTAGTGTAGAGAACGCACGCTCACTGGTGGCAGTTGACATGGGAATGGTTAAAAAAATTTGTAGGACCTGTCCAAAAACTGGAAAAGCCGCGTGCAGGTCCTTTTTCGCGAAGTCTTGAATTACCGTTTCCAGAGGGTTTTCAACCTCTGAGGATGGGCAAATTCGATGAAAAGCCTGTATCTTTGATTGCAAAGTATCTACATCTAGGTGGTAAGTATCGGAAACTAAATGGAGATCAGCTGAAGATACATCAGGGTTTAGAATCACGTTTTTCAATGCATTGAGAATGGTTAACTCATTTTCTTTGAATTTAGAAGAGATAACAGTAATAACCGAATCCAATACTGGAAATACGACCTCCACCCGGTAAAAATGTTCGGCACTATCAGAGACAGCTTTTGAACCTCCTCCCAGGTTTTGTGGTACCATCTTCTTCCTTGGCAAAGTAGCCTCTGGGATATTTTTTGCCACGCGAATTTCATTGGCATATTTCCACAACTGCTTGAACCATTTGTAAGACCTGAATTCCTGGAGTGTTTTCAGAGTGTCAGCCGTCAACTCCTGAACAGTGATGAAATTCATAGATTTTGACTGAAGGAATTTCGAAAGGGTGTTAGTTTGCTGGAGGATGCGATGAAGCAGAACTAAACAAATTATAAATTGGAAATTTGAAATATTATTCAGATGAATGTTTCCCTCTTGGCTAAGTTTAGGATCGGTTGAAGCAATTTCATCGAGGGTGTCTATAATCACGTCATAATTTTGAAGTACGCTGTTGCACGCTTCGTACCGGCAATTCCACCTGGTGTCACTAAGTGAGTGAAGAGTTGCTGGTCCTCCGGTATATGAAGTATGTTTTTCATGCTGTTTAACATTTTCAAAAACAGCGTGTCTTTTACTCGATGCTTCAATAAATTTATAAAGTGAGTTCAAAATTGCAAACGTATTCCGCATTTGAGGTGAATTTGAACAAACTGCCACGATGCATAGATTTAAAATATGTGCGTAGCAGTGTACATAGAAAGCTTGAGGGGCCAGCTCTCGAATTCTCGCAGCTACTCCTGAGTATTCCCCGCTCATGTTAGAAGCACCGTCGTAACACTGAGCCAGCAGATCAGATGTATCCAATTGATAAGAGGCTAATACCATCAAAATTAGCCCCGAAAGAGTTTCAGCATCAGTTGATTCAGTTCTGTAAAAACCTATGAATCTTTCAAAAATTTCTAAAGAAACTTTTTTAACGTACCTTATACATACCGCTACTTGTTCATGGCGGGAAATGTCCATGGTTTCATCAACTATTACAGCAAATTTCCCACCATTCGTTTGAATGTCGTTTATAATCTGTAGCAGTGTTTCTTCAGCAATAAGTTCAAGTAGTTCATTTTGAATGTCGTGACTGGTAAATGTGACTGTTTTTTCTTTATTTAGAAAGTATTCTCTGATAATTTCGTTGTCTTTTCCTCGGAGATGCATCAATTCCAAAAAATTTCCACGGTTTTTACACTTCTTAGATTCATCGTGGCCCCGCAAGGCGATGCCTTGTCTACCACAGAATAAAAGGGTTTCACAAACGGCTTGTAAATACTTCCTGTTTTTCTGAACCTCTTTTTTAAAGGCACTATCTACTTGCGCTTTAACACTGCCAGTTTTTTTACATCCTATCAGCCCCTTCAGCTTCTGATCTGCGTCAAGGTGGCACTGTGACAAACTGTGAGCCTTAAATTTCTCCAATGCTTTCTTCCAATCGCTAAACCCAATGTGAGTAAAAATTGGCTCATGACAACCTTTCAATTGATCTTTAAACAACCTACAAGGAAAACAGAACGCTGCATCCCTTGAGGGGCTATATTCCAACCATTCAAACTTTTCGAACCACTCTTTGATAAATTTGCGATTCTGCTTACCAATCAGCTTTGAAGGGAAGGTAATATGCTTCGGTTGAAATGGCCCTTCGAAAATGAACTTACGCGGATCAACTTGCTTCGCAGGATCACGATTAGAAGTGACACTTACGTCAGAAGGAGATGGAGTAGGGGTAGGGCTCTCTATCGTAGGGGTGGAGATTGATGGACTACATGTTTGTTTATTAGACCTCGATATGTCCTCAGGCTCTCCATCGCTCGTCCGTTTTCGTTTCAACCACTGTAGCATTGTTTTTTAGAACATTTAATGGTACACGCGTCTGATATTTTGAACGAGAAAATAGCTTGGAAGTTGGAACACTTGTAATTTTGGCTGGAAAGAGGCTAAAATTTAAAAAAATACTGCAAATTTGGACTAACTAGACACTTCAAACAATTTGGTTAGGAAAATTTGTGGAGAATATAAACAAAAGGTGACAATCTCGTTTCCTTAGTAACTTCTGAATGAAGCAGACAGATGGCGATGAGAAATTCATAACGTTTTTTCATTCCTTTTTATCTTTTTCTTTCTTTTTCCTTTTTTCCTTTTTCCCTTTTTTCCTTTCTTCTTTTTTTTCTTTTTTTCTCGTTCAAAAATTTTTCTAGCCCCTCGTTCCCAAAAAAGTGGGGGGGCTATAGCCCCAATAGCCCCTTATACGCGCCGCCTATGCCCGTCATTCTATCCTTTTTCAACTTATACATTCAAAGGGGATATGAGAGAGATGGAGGAGATCATTATGGTTGCTCTGCTATCTTAGAAAAAGAAAGAAAGAGGGATGGTCACGTCAGTCACGTGACTTTCGCTCCAGCTTTTGTCCTTCTAGTACAAATGCATTTAAATGGGTCTAGAGAAAAAAGAAAAACCTCGTGGATCCACTTCCTTGTAAACGTATCGCCTGAAATCACGTTAGTCAAAGTGTAAAAAAAAAAAAAAAAAAACCGAGAGGTTCAACGGCTTGGAAAATTTTCAAGATGGTAATGTTCGTAATTCAATGCATGTTGAGTAATTTTATAGATTTAATTTGCAATTTTATACATGAAAAGTGCACGAAATACCGCGGAACAGGGCAACACTTTATTTTGCATAATACTTTTTTTTTACGTGATCGTTCACACGAACTTACTCAACATACCGGCTGCAATGGAATGGACTCCTCAACTTGACAAGCGTGGTAGGTTTTTTTTTTTTTTTTTTTTTTTTTTTTTTTTTTTTTTTTTAGTGTCCGAAGTTTGGTCTTGGCCGCATTTCAAATGGTGATTGCGTTTAATGACATAATGAACTTGGCCCACGCGACTCAATAATATCGCAGCATTCAACGTTGAAGTTTAAGATTAAATTGCTGAATAAATACAAAACACTGAAAAAAGACTAAACACAGGAAAAAGACTAAACACAGGAAAAAGACTAGAGACCAATAAATGTACGGTCCGGACGGTCCTTGTTCTTTAACGTTAGGTGCAGCCCTAACCAATCAGAAGCGAGGATTCGCTACTTGGGGTCGAGAATAAGGGACCGTTCGTACCGTACATTTATTGGTCCTAGGTAAACACTGAAAAAGACTAAACACTGGAAAAAGACTAAACACTGAAAAAAGACTAAACACTGAAAAAGACTAAACAGCTAACACTGAAAAAGACTAAACACTGAAAAAAGACTAAACACTGAAAAAAAGATTTAACACTGAAAAAAGACCAAACACTGAAAAAAGATTAAACACTGAAAAATACTGAACACCGAAAAAATACTGAACACTGAAAAAAGACTTAACATTGAAAATATACTGAACACTGAAAAAAGACTAAACACTGAAAAAAGATTAAACACTGAAAAAATACTGAACACTGAAAAAAGACTAAACACTGAAAAAACAAATAAAAAGGGAAAAAAAGTTTAGGTACTATGACCTTCAAAAGAAAGTCATCTCATCAAAGTGGTTCTTCATTATGTTGTCCATTATTTTTCAAAGAGTTTTAAATTTTCTAAGGCATACTTTCAAGTGGCAATGCGGTTATAGAATATAGACTCTGAAATATCTGAAAACTGCAAAAATGTTTAGAATTGCACGAGGAAAGAAATGGGAGAGTGAAAATTTATACCAGGTTACTTTCTTTTGAAATTCATAGTACAACCGTGGTGGCAGCCTTTAAAAATAGTTTCGAAAAGCAAAAGTTCTAGCTCTACCGGAGCAAGGTGCAATTGTACCAAAGTACTGCTTCGGTAGAACATAAGAAAGAAGAAATGTCGTTACTCTACCGAAGTAGTGCTCCGGTACAGTTGCAACTTGCTCCGGTGGAGCTAGAACTTTCGCTCTGCTAAGCTAGTTTTAAAAGCTGCTTCGGCACTTCTTCAGTGTTTGTCCTGGAATCAGCTCCGGATAAAGTGCCTGCAATCTCTCAAGTATGCAATACCATGACTTAGAAGTAGGAATAGTTGCGCGTTTAAAACTTCTCTTGAATTGCCTCACTTTGAAGCCCACGCAGATATAGGTATTCTCGTCAGGGACCAAATAGTGTTGCGTCCTCATGGTCCCGCACGCAGATGATCGGTGAGCACTTACGGTGGGTATAAACTACACGCAAATCTACTTACGTGCGCACCATCCAACGTCTTTCGGAGGATCGTCAAGCCGTAACACTATTTGGTCCCAGGTCATTTTGAGCAATCGTGACAACTTGTGGGAAATCGTATTGCATACTCAAGATATTGGAGGCATTCTTTTTTGTAAGAACCAGCTATTGTCCCAACACTGTTACACTGTTAGAGTCCATGTCTCGAGCAGATTGAATGGCCTGTGATTTTGTACCAGCGCAATAAAAAGGTATTTCATCGAACTTTGTCAGTTTGCATCATTTTATTTTAAGATCCTTTCTTAAAATGATAAATACAGTTGTAAAAATTGAAATGACTTATTTGTACATATTTTGTACGATGTACGGTTTTGTTTTTTTAATAGTTCTGGGGGTCTGGAAGAATGGTTGATTGGAAAAATGGAAGTTAGTTCACTTGGTTTTAATATTATTATAAAATTAGACCTAGTGCAATGAATTTCTTGAGACTTCCACGTTCTTTTCTTCTGGACGTTAATTCTTGTTCCTGAAAATATCAAGCAATTTTATCAATCAGATTGTTTTTAAGGGAATAAAAAAGTCAAGATTAAATGCCACGGAGAAAAATGATTCAGTGAAATCAACCTTTCTGGCATTGTTCAGTATATTCTGGTTTCTTCTGAAACCAAAAAAAGAATGTTAGTAGTCCATTGCTGGTTTTTAACCCAACATTCAACAATGCTGACATTGTAGTAGTTTTCCTCTGTTGAATGCACCAAGATGCTGCTATCATGCACATAATGCAGGTACTCGAATGCACGGTCGGTGTTAGCGTGATTAAAGGCACAATGCAACCTAGCTTCACAAAGTACGATGCTGGGCTTGTTTGCGATGAAATAGCTAACCTGTTCTTTTAACTTGATGGGGTTCTGACTTACCGTAGCCTAGAAGTGCGAGGGTTGTCCGTAAATTAAGACCTCCAAAGTTGTTTCTTGTAGAAAAAATAATTTTATTGAAAAAACAAGTACAGATTCTGAAAGCTTGAGCTCTTAGCTATTTTTCTACGTAGTCACCATTACGATTGATACACTTTTCGAGTCACTCAGGAGCCTTTTTCATAATCGCGTCATAGCCCTCTCCCGTCGCAACTCGCATAGGGAGGAATAGACACTAGACAGATTCTTCGAGCTCCTCAAGACCCCCAAGTGTTGTTTCAAGTTGGGGAACAAATTATAGTCTTTCAGGGGCCAAATCAGGACTATCGGGAAGATGGTCGATGGTTTCCCACCCGAATTTGTCGTTAAGATCTGTCGTGACGCGAGCGACAGACGTGACGTGAAAGCGAGCGTTGTCAAAGTGTAAACGGACCCCTTTGGTGAGCCGACCTCTCCTTTTCTTCTGTATAGCCCTGTGGCAGTGTAGTCTGTATTCTTAGACAAAAAAGGTGTTCCGCTGGTCGGCTACCTCGGAAGAGGGAAGAAAATCAACGAGGAAAGGTACTGCAAGACACCAACAAAACTGAGCCGGACCATACAGAATAAACGGAGCGGTCGGCTCACCAAAGGCGTCCGTTTACACCATGGCGTTCTAATGGCAACGTACCCATTTTAAATGGAATAACTGCGTGGTTGCCAGATGGTTGTCATTTTCTCTCTTCTCCCATTAGAAAACGTGTGTTAGAAAAGGACATATATAAGGGGACGGTCACGTGATTTTCGCCCCCTCTTCTATCCTTTTCTAACACATGCGTTCTAATGGCAACGGACCCATTTTAAATGGAAAAATTACATGGTTGTCAGATTTCAGGAGCGACCACAGTTTTATAAGCGACGCGGAATTGAACTTTGGGATGAGTCACGCGGACCAAGATGAATAAACTCCCGTCTCACTCACACTCTGACGCACTTTCGCTGTCTTCACACCCACACATTGACACGGGGTCCACCGCGCCGAGACGGCGCGTTGCGTCGGAAACAAGACAGACGCAGTTCAGTGCAAGTTACTTGCGAATAAGAGAGTCTCAGAGGGTGGGGGCTGTGGCGAGGCAGGTCAGGGGAGGGGGGGAGGGTAGGGGTAAGAGGGGGGAGGGGTCCACAAATCGAGTATACATAAAACATAACCTAATCCATGCGGAAAATGCATACACACTAACAAAAATGCGACGCGATTTACCCGAAGCGAGCTGAGGCCAGAGCTGGCTGTGGGAGTTTTTTACACATTGCTCACAGTGGTACAGAATCATGCCGCAATCCGGGAAGAAACGACACAGTGCCTACTTCTTTATTTTATTTATTTATTCGGTATTAGTATACCAGCTTTACAGCTCAGTACAGGTCAAATATAGGTAATACATCTATGCAACGGAACAGTATTAAGAACAGTATAGGTAAGTAGAAAATATAATAACTATAATTACTATACAGAGGAGTACAAAGATTTGTCCATCACTTCAACGGTTTCAGGTACTCATTTAGATTGTAGAAAGGATTTATTTTAAAATACTCTTTTGTTTTCATTGAGAATGCGTGCTATCCTCTTCCATGGACATTGTTTTTAAGGATTTGGCCGATTTGGGAAGTTTATTGAATTTCTCAACTGATCGAAATCTCAAACGTTTCTCATCCCAAGTATTCTTAGGTAGCACATTCTCAATGAAAACATTTCTGGTATTTTTTTTTGTTCCTATCTTTAGCACCTTTCTCTGGAATATGTCCCTCAGTAAAGCCTGCTTTTAAAGTTTCATTATAAGTACAGGGAGATGCCTGTCATTATTCTGCTATTTTTAAACAGAGGTTTGCACTTTGCAGTGTTCCTTTGCTGGCTTATTAAATATAATTCTGAGGATTTGCTTCTGAGTTTTAAGTAAGTCCTGGGTCTGCGAGGAATAGCCCCAGATATAAATTCCATACTTAAATTGAGTTTGAAACTTCCTGATTTTATACGGAGTTTTTCCTGACGTTCATGTCCATCCTGGGTTTATGACGAGTTTTCACTGGATCAGCGCGGAGTTTCTGAAGATCTGCCTTCTTTTCAATGAGGCTTCCAGACGGACATGTATTGAACATGCAACGGGGCTGTCGCACACTTTTGCTGTAAGCGATTTGAGGATTGATTCAGATGTAAAAACCTGAAAAAAGACCAGTCTGGCGGCATGGCATCGCGATTTCATGTAGGGGTTTCCATTTCGCGTGAATTTAACAAAATCCACAAAATTCAGCAGTGATTTTTTCGGTAGACAAGAGGAGTACGGATCTCAGCATTTTCATACGTTATACAGTTATACTGTCTGCCTTAATGGGTCTGTTGCACACTTCATCTATAGCGTTTTAAAGTATCAATTCCTATGTAAAAAGCCGAGAAAATAACAATGGCAGCATCAGAAAACACTAAAATTTAGTAATAAACTCACAAATTGCGAAAAACACTAGACACTATTCACCCCTGTATCTTTCCACCACGTGCACGATATTTCGCGAAATTAGCGCGGCACATTCAAATAATCACAGCTGACTTCATAAACAAATAAACAGTAAACACTGACGGCGTCTGTTCGAATTCTTACGTTTCAATATCCTCAATTCCTCACAAAAGGTTGTGTAAGGTACGGAGATCGATATTTGTGTCGAAAACTTATAAAAATGAAAAAATAACACACAGGAGTTCCAAGCATGATGATCGAAATTGGGATCATCCTTGGAACTCCTGTGAGTTATTGTTTCATTTTGATAAGTTTTTGACGCAAATATCGATCTCCGTACCTTACACAACCTTTTGTGAGGAATTGAGGATATTGAAACGTAAGAATTTGAACAGACGCCGTCAGTAATTACTGTTTATTTGTTTATGAAGTCAGCTGTGATGACAGTTGGCCGTGATTATTTGAATGTGCCGCGCTAATTTCGCGAAATATCGTGCACGTGGTGGAAAGATACAGGGGTGAATAGTGTCTAGTGTTTTTCGCAATTTGTGAGTTTAATACTGAATTTTAGTGTTTTCTGATGCTGCTATTGTTACTTTTTCGGCTTTTTACATAGGAAATGATACTTTAAAACCAGTGGCGTAGATAAGGCCCCCGCGGACCCCGCCAGGCGGGAGGGCCCCCAGGCTCTGAGGGCCCCTGAAGACCGACGATGTTAGGGCCCCGGGCCTGATGAAAGGAAAAACTTTTCAAAGTAAAGAAAGGCAAGTTTTTTCATTATTGAAATAGCATTTCTCCTTCGTTTTTTGTTTGTAAGTATCCTCCGTCTTCCAACACTGTTTTAGCGTTTTCTTACGAAAATACTTTTCCAGAAAAAAAGTCGCGAGTTTTAAGTACTTCGATAGGAAAACAAGAAGAAGGAAGGAAATAAAAACGATAACTATAAGCATGAATTGTGTGAGAATTTTTAGATGAACTAATCTCCAAAATTGTTCGGGGAAACACCCCAGATCCCAGGTCCTACGCGGGGGGGGGTGAACCCTCTATCTTGGAGTGACAGTAGAGGGGCCCCTAAAAATAATTGGCGGGAGGGCCCCGGAATCCTTGTCTACGCCACTGTTTAAAACGCTGTAGCCGAAGTGTGCAACAGACCCATTGAACTGTTAATCTTTTTTTTCTACGTTTCCGTTTTCAAGTGGGATCGCCGCATAGCCGAAGCCAGAAATTTGTTTTTCTCTCTCTTTGCGCATTTGATTACATGTATTGGAAAAAGATAGAGGAATGGGATATCAAGTGACTTTAGCTCCTGAATCTGTCCTTTTCTAACACATGCGATCAAATGGGCAAAGAAAGAGAGAAATACGTATTCCTGGCTGAACGGCTCTGAATTAAATGGCATCTCGTTAAATTCACACAAAATTGCAAAACTCTTATGTAAGGGTGGGTGGCGTGCGTACTTCTATATGTATCTATATATAGCTATAGAAAATAATCGATACTTGTCGGAACCTCCATTATATTCATTATTTTCATCGTCTTCCATACCTATAGTTTATGGTAAAAAAAAAAAAAAAAAAAAAAAAAAAAAAAAAAAAAAAAAAAATTATCCTTAGGGGAGTTCATCCAGTGGCGGCCCGTCCGATTTGGCAATTATGAAATTTATCAATTAAACGTCGGTAAAACAATCGATTCTTGAGAGGACTGACAGCCTCCGGTGAATCGATTGTTTCACATTAATTTAAATAGGGGGGGGGGACGCTGTTGCCAAGTTGCAAGAGCCACCACTGTTAAGAAAAGGGTTCAATGGGGCAGTTGCAAGGGTCTGAAATGTTGTGTTTTTTATGAAAAAAATGATAGTTCTTGATGAGCTGAAAACAATGGTGCCTTTGGTTTTTTTCCCCCCAAAAATGTCCCGGTTCTGGAGATGCACGTGTCTAAAGTTGTAAAAAATCATGTGCATAGTGACGTCATTACGCGGAATTCCCATTTAAAACAATGTATTTTGGGCCAAAATCTCATCACTGGAAAAATGGGACTTAATTAGAAATCAAAAGCATCTTTGTTCTCAGCTCATCAAGTTCTTTCGTTCTCTTTATGAAAAACTCAAAATTTCAGACCTTTGCAACTGCCCCATTATGAACCTCCAAATATTCGATACTTTTGAACGGGTATACATGAATGGAAAACAAGTGCATGTATATTGTTTATACTGGAGGATCAAATAATCTTAAAAACCTTTGATTTTTGTTGATTCTTAACCCTTCACTGCATAGTGTGACACTGGTGTCACATGATGTAAAAAGCTCTATATCAGACATTGCAATGTATATTTTGACTTATTTCAAATTGTATCACCAGTGTCACATTATAAGAAAACATAAAAAGGGGCTCAAACAGTTTTTAAAAGTCCCTTTCCACACTCATTACAATGCATTAAAAAAAAAAAAAAAAAATCATGGTTGGGGGCAAATTTGCCCTCGTATCCAATTCAACCCCGATTTCATTATTTTTACGAAGCTTCTAGAATTTGCTCTTTGAAAAATCCAATTAAAGTAAAAAATTCTTATTCTTTTGAACTTTTTGAAAAATAAAAGTTTTTTTCTTTTCCCGCCATTTCTTATGGTGTTATAGCACGTGTAAAAAACGAGACAAAAATGGAAAAATGAGAATTTTCACCGAAAAACTGTTTAATTATTTTGTTTGCTATTTTTCCCATGTATGTGACCACCTAGTGAATCGAAAAATCCAGTTTTGGTTGAAAAAAAAAAAAAATACCATGCAGTGAAGGGTTAAACGGAAATGAAATCAACTGTGACAGTGACACGTTCGTTCAAAAGTCTGCGTCTCTTCACAGTAGCGAAACGAGAGTTTCTTTATCTCTCTCTTTTCTCCATTAAGAAACGTATGTTAGACAAGGATGAGGACAAGGGGATAAAACCCCCTCCTTCTGTCCCTTTCGTACTTATACATTCAAATGGGAAATGAGAGAGATGGAAGAGATCCTGGTTGCGCCAGTGTCTCTTCATGCTTTAAGCAAGGCGATGATAGTAAATTCGATTTCAGTATACCTAGTGTGACATTATACAATATCCGATGTCTAATAAATTGTCTAATAAATTGTCTAATATATAAGTTGTCTAATAAATTGTCTAATAAATTGGAAAAGAACGTCCCAGTGTGTGACGAGGCCGGCTCGGGCACTGATTAATAAACTCAAAAACCGGACAGTTATTCTTGAAAAAATCAGCTGATCATGACCTTGAGGAAGAGAACAGGTCTTACAGGAACCAGTGTCGCATGCCGGTTCAAAAGTTGAAGAGATCTCCCCCCTGATTGCGCTTACCGCAGCGCTGCTGATCATGCCGCCGCCCCCTCCCCACTCATGGTAAGTCGCTATTCACAATCAGTTTTGATAGTTCTGTGATCAGTAGTGTTAAACCGACTTCTTATGCGGTGATCAGCCAGAGGCTTTGAGTAAGATTCCACGCTGACGCAAGCAGAGGATAGACTATTTTAGTTGAGAGCGCACAGTTTGAAATTGACCAATCAAATGCTAGTTTTGCGATAATGTACGGAATTCAAACCAATCAATTTGCTTGTTCCATGATATATCTAGATTGGGATTTTTTTTTATTTTTTATAGACTATTTCAGTTTAGCGATGTATCGTATCGATTGCTGTTTAGTGGCGGCTCGTGCTACTTAGCAACAATGTCTTGACTCCATTTGAATCTATGCTTAACAATCGATTGCTGGTGAAGCGTTGCTTCACTTTCGAATCGATTGTTTTACATACAATCAAATGAAGTGAAGACATTGTTGCCAAGTAGCACGAGCCGCCACTGTTGCCGTTCGAAGACCTCTGGTTCCAAACAAACTCTGGTTCAAAGTAATTTCCACAAAAGCGGATTTTTGAACGGAAATTTGAACTATTAATGATACGTCAATTTCATATTTCGCACTCTCCTCTGAAACTGTCAGTTTGGTTTCTATCGTGTAACAAGCATGCATGTGATTGGTTCTAATTTGATAATCTATCCCAAATCTAGCATCTAATTGACCAATTTCATATTTCGGGTTATACAGGCTAAATATTAAGAGGAGTAACCAGGGAATTAGCTGGAATAAAGTTTTCCGAATCCACTAAAACTAAAGGATCAAAAAATACCACCAATAAAAAAAAAAAAAAAAAAAAATAATCCAAAAAATTCTTCATCGGAAAATAGCAATAAAATTGTACCTTAGACTGTTTCAGTACAGCCATGAATTGTATCGATTGCCTTCCGAGGACCTCTGGTTCCGAGCAGACTCTGATTCCAGTGGCGAAGCGTACAATTTGGCAATGTAGTATTTTGTCCATTTAAGGGGAGAAGGAGGTCTGAAATGAAAAAAAAAATTGCTTTTTTGTTTTTAATTTTATTTGAAAGAGGGCGTTCTCAGGTTTAAAATGATATGATACATTGTATAGTTTAGAATAAAATCAATTTTTAATGAATTTTTGAAGTGAAGAGTCTTATCAGTCAGCTGATTTTTAGTTTATTCTTTTCGCGATACTGAAAAACCTGGTTTTTTTACCTTTCGGTGCATTTTTCTCAGGAACTAGTAATGCTATTTTCATAATTTTTTTTTTTAAATTTTCCTCACAACAAGCTCTATAAGCAGGACTAGGATATTTTGAGTATCTCTTTTACTTTTTTTTTATAGACATTCAAAGCTCAAAAAAAATGTGAAAAAATCAACCAAACTTTCAACTTTGAAAGAAAAAAAAGTTTTCAATGAATTTTAAAAATCCTAGTCCTGCTTAAAGCCAACACTCATACACAACTTCATGCAAAATTGCAGCCTTGTAGGTCAAATAGTTCCTGAGAAAAATGCACCAGAAGGGAAGCATATTTAACATGGCTTAACATATGACCTCCTTCTACCCTTAAAGCCCTGTAAAACATCGAATGCGGAGGTGCTCACCAAACACCCGATAGTTTGATTTTTTTCATATGAGTTCAAATCGGCGAACTGCAATATTGCCAAATTGCACGCTACGCCACTGTCTGATTCAATATAGTTTCACTATAAGCGGGGAGGATTTTTGAACGGATTAATGCGACCTTTTTTGCGATTATGAATTCTATGTTCTCGAAAATGCTTAACTATGCCTGCGGGCCGATCATTGAAATCATTAGATAAGGCTGGAAGACTGGATAAATGAAGGGCTGCTATTGGTCCCTTTAAAGTGTCTATAAAAAAAGAGCACTATAACAAAGGATCCCTTCACTACTTACGTAGCGGAACGTAGCGGAGGGATACTTGGTTAAAGAGCTCTACTTTTTTTTATAAACCCGTTAAAGGACCAAAAGCAGCTCTTCATTTATGCAGTCTACCAGCCGTATCTAATGATTTCAAAGATATAGGCGGCCCGCTGGTTCCGTGACTAAAACTGCCAAAAAAAAATTTGCTTTGCGAAATGGGGGGGGGGGTAATGGGGGGGGGGGGTGGCAGGTCTAGCCACATCAACCACTGAACCAATCTGGGCATACCAAAGATGACTTTGACATTAAAGTCGTCGCGTAGCTGGGAGAGGTGTTAGTCATATGCGCCTTCAAAAAATTTATACGCAAGAAGCAGTCCAGGAACTCGACCAAATGTCTTTGCTTCCTTGCTTTGGTGAACTATATAATTTAAGTTGAAGAGGTTCATTTGAATCCAAAGATAAATTGATGAGCACTTTTTAGTTCTTACCTTTTCTTCAACCTATTGTATGCCTAGCTGAGCGTTTTTGCATTACCTTTTGATTTTTCTGAAAGCTCGCCAATATCTCATTTAAAAACTGTTTTATTGGGATATTTTTCCTTCTTTTGTCCTGCTATAGGAATAATTTTACAAAAAAACCTAACTGAATCAAACGTTTCAAAATATCCCAACACAATTTCTTTTCTTAGTGGTAAGTTATAACGAGTAAAAAAAAAACAAAAAACAAAGAAACAAAAAACAAAAAACAGAAAAAAACAAAAAGCAAAACAAAAAAAACAACACAAATAAAAATAATAATAAATAAGTTTTTGTGGGAAATTTTCCAGGTTGCAAGCAAAATCCAGTTTAGTTTTCTCTTAATTTGTCACACTTTTTTACCCTGATTTGAAGGATTTTATTTCAAAAAATAAATTTCAAAGAAACAATTCGTGGCATGAATAGGTCACATGACACTTGCTTACAAACTGTATAGCACTGGTATGAAAAAAAAAAAATCGTTGCTGCATTTTTGAGCCGAGGCTGTTGATATACATCATGCATTCGTGCATAATTTTTTTCTTATTATACCCTGGCGATTTTGTTTCGTGAGCTATCGTATCCAGAATTCCGTTAAAAGAATAGAACTCCATGAAAAATTTCATGGGATCTCATTGAATTTTGCAAGGAGTTCCATGAAATTTTTATGAAACTCCATGCATTCTGGGATTTTTGAACACGGAAGTTCTCGGGACAGAATTAATTCGGTATATTTACCTGATAGTCACAAATCATTCGTTTTTACTGTTAAAAGGTTCGAAATCTTATTTGCCTATTTGTCGCTTGGTAACGGCCTGTTTTTACTATTTCATTTATTACAAATGTAATTCCGACTGATTCTCTCTACCGCAGTGTACGCATGCATGATGTGATCGGAAAGCACGGAAAGTTTTTTCCCCCGGTTCTTGCGACTTACCTTAGCACTTTTTGAGCGATTTTACATAACCGCAATGCAACCAGTGGCGGCTCGTGCGATTTGGCAACAGTGTTTTTATCCCATTTAAATACATGGAAAACAATCGAAACTCGAGGAGGCTGCCAGCCTCCGCTTGAATCGATTTTTTACCCAAGTTTAAGTGGGAAAAATGCATGGTTGCCAAATCTCACGGGCCGCGCGCGAATGCAACCTTACATTCCCTCGATGATAAAAAATAAAATCAATCCTGAAATGCAAATCTCGAAAGGAATACAAGCAGCTTCTACAGCAACTTACTTTGTTAACTTATTCATCATTATGAATTCCTACTATAAGTAATGCATATATATTTATCTGAAAAAAAAAAGATGCTCTCCACCCACATTTTCTAAATAGGTTTTATCGCATCCGGATTTTACAGACCATGGACAGCTATTTTTTCTTTGGAAGGAAGGGGAATCCGAGGGTTGTAAAAAGCAAGAAATCAGAAAATAACCTCTATCATACGTTTGATACGAATACCAATTTTAACACACGTGCACACCACACACGCAATGGACTGAAATTGATAACACAAAAAAAAAAAGTGAAAATAAAAACAAAATAAATATGAAGCACAAGAAAAAAATGTCATCACTTTCAAGCCTCCCCCCTTCCCCAACTTTGACTCCCAAAAGCCGCCTACGTCACAAACAAGAATATGAGAAAAAATTGATTGATCCTTTAGGACCTTGCGTACTTAAACTTTAGGAGCACGAAGACAACGAAGACAATTGCCCCTTGTGTGCGCTTGCTATTTAATATTTTTGATAATTGTTCCGTCACCGGAAAAAAGGATAAAAAAAACAGAGGGTGTGCTCTTCCCTAAAATTGAAGACTGTAAGCTAATGGAGGTTTTTAGCTGAAGATCACACCTGTTGTTTTATGGGCCCTTCTTCCGGAGACGGCTTCAATTACAAACAAACTGTAGGGAATACCTCACGAACACTTCCTCACAACAAAATTACTCTGGGGGACCCCCCCAGACCCCCCTATAATATTATGGAGACGACCTCCAGACCTCCCTTAAGGGGATAACTTTACATTAGGCTGGTTGCAGAAGGCTTTTGCAAATGGGCCTGTTGCAAACTTTTGCTACAACGATTGAGAGTGTATAATTCAATGTAAAATCACCCGAAAAGTCCATTGGTGGCATCAGAAAGTCATAAAATGCAATAATAAACTCACAAGAGGCGTTTAATGAAATCCAAGATGGCGGAGGAATATCGAGCAATTTGTATGCATGCACCACAAACATCCAAGGAAGGCCAACTGTGACAACCTCACTGGAGGTAGAGGTTATGTGTTTGTTTACGTTATGATTAGTTGTGATCTATATTGTGAGGTTGGCTATACTTGGATGTTCGTGGTGCATGCATACAAATTGCTCGATATTTCTCCGCAATCTTGGATTACATTAAATACATTAGATTAAACTCTCTTAAATATGTTGTAGCAAAAGTTTGCAACAGACCCATTGTCATCAAAATTCAGCAGCTGTATTTGAAAACTTCTAAATTTTCCCTACGTTTTCCCCATTGGTTTTAATGGAAACCTGTTATCGTCCATAACTTGCCTACACTTTAAAATTTGGAAAGAACGAAAAAAATATAGAAACCCCCCTGGGAAACGGTAACATCTACTTCTCTGCAAAATTTAGATGCATATGGACGATTGGTTCAAAAGTTATGCTGGGATACAGACAGAACGACATTTGCACCATCGCAATGGAGCGGTTGCAAACTTTTCCTACAGGCTTATACAATATACATAGTTGTATATGGGGTAATACCCTGACAAAATAACGAGTAGCCAACTAAAAAATCACCAAATCCACTCCTAAACTCACAGAATGCTTTTAAATGCGAGACCGTAATGGCGGCCAAGGCCGTGGTTTTCTTATGGCAATGGGTCTGTCGCACACTTCGGCTAGAGCATTTTAAAGTATCAATTCATATGTAAAAAGCCGTAAAAATGACAATGACAGCATCA
This sequence comes from Trialeurodes vaporariorum, assembly GCA_011764245.1. NCBI lineage: Eukaryota > Metazoa > Arthropoda > Insecta > Hemiptera > Aleyrodidae > Trialeurodes > Trialeurodes vaporariorum. Next base: position 43,769,055 of record VMOF01000379.1, read on the forward strand.
GAAAACACCAAAATTCATTAATAAACTCACAAATTGCGAAAAACACTAGACACTATTCACCCCTGTATCTTTCCACCACATGCACGATATTTCGCGAAATTAGCGCGGCACATTCAAATAAACACGGCCGACTGTCATCACAGCTGACTTCATAAACAAATAAATAGTAAACACTGACGGCGCCTGTTTGAATTTCTTACGTCTCAATTCCTCAAGAAAGGTTGTGAAACGTATGGCAACCGATATTTGTGTCGAAAACTTATCAAAATGAAACAATAACACACAGGAGTTTCAAGTATGATTCCAACTTCAATCATCATCCTTGGAACTCCTGTGTGTTATTGTCTCATTTTGATAAGTTTTCGACACCAATGTCGGTTTCCGTGCCTTTCTTAATCTTTTGTGAGGAATTGAGGATATTGAGACGTAATAATTCGAACAGACGCCGCCAGTGTTTACTGTTTATTTGTTTATAAAGTCAGCTGTGATGAAAGACGGTCGTGATTATTTGAAAGTGCCGCGCAAATCTCGCGAAATATTGTGCACTTGGTGGAAAGATAACAGGGGTGCATAGTGTCTAGTTTTTTTCGCAATTTGTGAGTTTACTAATGAATTTTGGTGTTTTCTGATGCTGCCATTGTCATTTTTACCGCTTTTTACGTATGAATTGATACTTTAAAACGCTCTAGCCGAAGTGAGCAACAGACCCATTCTATGCTTCTTCTTCTTCTTGTGTGGAGTTGCGAGAACACCTCGTGTAGATGGCGCTGATTGAAGACAGGGAACTCCAATGAAAACCGCGGCCCCGGTCGCCATTACGGTCTCGCGTTTAAAAGCATTTTGTGAGTTTAGGAGTGGATTTCGTGATTTTTTAGTGCGCTAATCGTTATTTTTACTGGGTATTACCCCATTATCAACTATTAATAAGCCTGTAACAAAAGTTTGCAACAGCTCCATACCTTCTCAATTTCTACATTTATTTGTTAGTCGTGAGAAAGTAAAAGGGATGGTTGGTGAGGGGGACCACTTATGAATAGACTGCAGTCATATTTTTTGTTATTATTCAAACCTGGGAGAACCATTTTGTAGAAAATACACTAGCACATTAAAAGTGTGATTTTCATAATTTTGGAAATTTGGAATTTAAAGATAAGAAGGTTTATAAATAATACACCGAATATAATTTAGTATAGTATAGTAAACTATAGTAATCTGTTACAGAAAGTTTACGATGATCCCACAGTTTGGAAAAGATTTTCAAGACTTAACAGTAAAAATTTGACGAGCATAAAGTTAAATCCTATCTTTAGTTTTGTTTGAACTAAATCATACAAAGGAATGATAGCCCTCATCATGACATCGCTATGAATCAAGTTGCAGCTAAAAATGAGAGAAAGAAAACGTACGAGGCTCACCGAACATTTTCAACTTAATAATAGATTTAGTGGATTTTCATCGCGACGTTTATTCAACGGTAAGTTTGAGTCCATTAAAACGCCTTCAATCGAAGCGAACGCCACACGTGACGCAGCGCATCGGTACCTTATAGTTTGATGTCTCTATTTCTTTGCGGTCACTGTAACAATGTTATCTTTGAAGTAATCTCATGTTGGTTTCAGTAAGTTCCCGATCGAAATTCCGTTTTTTCTTTTCTTTTCTTTTCTTTGACTTTCTCACTCTAACGAAATTAGAGAAATTAAGAAAGTATTGCGATGGCGCAGAGATTTTCGAGGTGTTTTGTTTCAATACTTGGCCCACTGCCAGTGGCGTCGCGTGCAATTTGGCAACAATGTATTCTATCCATTTAAACTCATGTAAAAGATCTAATTCAGGGGGTGCACAGTGCACAAGGAAAATTCGATATATTTAATGAGTTTAAATGGAGCACTTGCATTGTTGCCAGATGGCACGCGACGCCACTGCCCACTGCGACTAATTCAATCATAATAATTATAAAATAATTGGCTCTCATCATGCCTAATACTATCCTCAAGAAATATATCCATTAAATTTTAATATTTCTTAACTATGGGTAGTTTGGAGAAGTAACTCAATGCTAGGTTGGGGGGAGAAAGTATAGAATCCTACCCCCATGAGGCAGAGGTTGGGAGAGGGAGGACACCCCTTCCTTTTAATTCTACGCTGTGAAAAATGATTCTTTATTGAGAAAGCCAGAATTAAGTTGGACTCCCGCATTGTCACCCGCTCATTCTACTGTCATCTTTGAAATTTTGTTAAAAGCATTTATTGACATGGGGCTTTTGCAAACTTTTGCTGTGAGCAAATGAATAGTCCTCTCTCATATGTAAAAACCAGTGAAAAGCACGGAAATCACGCTGAAAAAGTCTAAAATTCAGTAATAAACTCACAAAACTTCTTCAACGGCAAGATCGTAATGGCGCTTCAACGCAGGTATCGTGGGAGATTCCTGTCTAATCTGTCACTTTTTCTACAGAAACACAGAGATATGTCTCATTTTAGATGGGAATCTCCCACGATATCTGCGTCGAACCGCTATTAAGCCCCATGAGGCAGAGGTTGGGAGAGGGAGGACACCCCTTCCTTTTAATTCTACGCTGTGAAAAATTATTCTTTATAGAGAAAGCTACAATTAAGTTGGACTCCCGCATTGTCACCCGCTCATTTTACTGTCATCTTTGAAATTTTGTTAAAAGCATTTATTGAAATGGGGCTCTCGCAAACTTTTGCTGTGAGCAAATGAATAGTCCTCTCTCATATGTAAAAACCAGTGAAAAGCACGGAAATCACGCTGAAAAAGTCTAAAATTCAGTAATAAACTCACAAAACTTCTTCAATCTTAATGGCGCTTCAACGCAGGTATCGTGGAAGATTCCTGTCTAATCTGTCACTTTTTTTACGGAAACACAGAGATATGTCTCATTTTAGATGGGAATCTCCCACGATACTTGCGTCGAACCGCCACTATGCCCGATTCTGAGAGTGAATTTCGTAATTTTCTGAGTGCTCATCGTTATTTTTACAGGTTTTTATGCAAGAATCAACTCTTCAATCCCCCGTGTCAAAAGTTTGCGAGAGCCCCATTATGAGTGGATTTTAAGACTTTTCAATTAGATAAAATTTTCAATCACATAATTACTTCCAAGACCAAAGCATACTGGTAGCGTTTACTGGTAATTTCTTTTATTCAATCTCGATCACCCGTTTTTTGAAAAGGAAAAGTGTCTTCCGTAATTTGTCAGACAATTCTATCGATTGCCTATGATTGGTGGGTCCAGGAATTTGGGTTTCCCTCTTTCTCTTTGCCCAATAGAACGCTTGTGTTAGAAAATGACCGATTAGGGGCAAGTCATTTGATTTTCGCTCCCTTTTTTGTCCTTTTCCAACGCACATCCTTTAAAATAGCCAGAGAGAGAGAGAGAGAGAGAGAGAGAGAGAGAGAGAGAGAGAGAGAGAGAGAGAGAGAGAGAGAGAGAGAGAGAGAGAGAGAGAGAAGAGAGAGAGAGAGAGAGAGAGAGAGAGAGAGAGAGAGAAGACTGAGAGGAGAGAGAGGGCAGGGAAGGAGAGAGAGAGATAGACTGAGAGGACTGAGAGAGGGCTGAGAGAGAGAGAAAGCGAAAGGGCGATTTTCAGGATCTGTCGTTGTTACTTTATGAACGAGGAGTTGATAAAGTGACTTTAACGAACGTCGAAACAAACAGACGATTTATTTCCGCTATTGCTTGGATTTATAATAATAATTATTTGATGGACTGAATTCGTATAATCGCTCAAAATTTTGCTTTTCTGCTATTAATTTGGATCATTTAATCCTAAAACTATTCAACTATAAACTGTGAGTCAGAGTCTCCTCTATTTTGTAATATTGACCGCGGAACTTACGGAAACCAACATGGAACATTACCTCAAAGAGTACATTGTCACAGTAATAGCGAAGGAGTGAAATCATCAAACAATATGTATATGATGCCGATGCGTTGCATCCTGTGTCGCGTCAGCATCAATTGAAGGCGTTTTAAACGCGAGTGTATTTTTCCATTGAATAAACGTCGTGTATGAATATCCACCAAAACTTTAGGGTTAATTTTTGGGGGAGGGGGTATTTTTAAGAAAAACGAATCCCCCTAAACCCCTCTAAAACTAACCGAAAACAACTTTGTACCTCAGAAATGAATAGTATGCGTAAAAGTACACCCACTAACCGATTTCGAAGCAAATCAATGCAAATTTATCCAAAACATTAGGTACTTACAAGATCAAAGAAAGTAATTTCGAGATCGATTATTCTAAGATATATCGATCGGACGAAAAAAATCTAATCGCATCAAAGCTCTTAATTTTTTCTCGCTCTTTCCGTGTTTGTGCCGAACTTTCACTGTTACATATGTTACGGTTAACCCCTGATATCCAGTCAAACGTAGGTTTGACCAGTCAGACCTAGGTTTGAAGAAGGCCCCTTGGTCAAACTCCGACGGGTCGATGAAAAATCGGGGATTATAACCCAGGTCTGACCTTGATTCCGCTGATCAAACCTAGGTTCGACAAATGAGGCGCTGATCAAATCTAGATCCAAGCGGAATAGAAACAAAGAACCTAGGTTTGACTAAAATTGTCAGTCAAACGTAGGTTTGACCGAAATTTTAAAAAAATTAAAGAAAAAATACAACAAATTAAATAAGTGAAATAAGTGAAAGATACAAAAAAAAAAAAAAAAAAAAATGTCGATCTAGAGAATAAGGAAACAAACAATTTATTTAAAAATCACAGCACTACAGTTATGAAAAAATATTCAAAATTGTAAAGTTGAGATTCTATAATTAAATAAGAAAGGGGGTGCTGTGACATTTTGAGTGGAGTTTTTAAAGAAAAAAAAAAATTATTTGAATTAATGCCGGAAGCTGGGATAAAATTAAATTAGTTAAAAAAAGTATCTTATTATTACAAGAGAGGCTGCCGTGATATTTTGAGTGGCATTTTTGCTTCATTCGACGACACTTACAGCTCGCAGCGGTCGGACTTGCACCCCGTTTTACAGTATAGCAGCGGTCGTATCCTTGCATGGACCTCCCCTCACCCCCCTAACCCACCTCGCCCCCCGCAACGCTTGCTGCCGCTTTTCTGACCGTGATCTCATTGGACGGAACTTTAGAAACGGTGAGAAATACTGACCTTCGCAACATCGAACTCTGATCTGCAGTACCGTTTCGGCAGGACACCATCTTTGGTGCTAATCTTGTATACAGATCGTCAGCGTTTTTGTTCATAACGACACCAATGATGTTCCTTAAAGGCCCCGCGGGCTTTGTCTACGTCCGGAATCGGAATTGTGACGTTTTCACTAATAATCGCTGGAGGGTGAGAACTGTCTGAGGTTTTCTCCATTTTCTTGGCCTGCTGCTGCAGACCCTCAGCGGCACTTTCTTTTTATTGTTTTTAAAGAAATCTCCCCAGTTTATAAACTTTAATCGGAATTAATTATAATTACTCGCTTTGAGGGTCTCCCAAGCGCTTGTGTCAGGAGCTGCGACTCTTCCCTCCAATTTGTGAGCACGGAAATTCGGATAGAGGCGTTCGGTAGGCTCAAATCGGAAGTGTGCCAGGCAGTAGCGACCAGCTATGAGAGAGGTTTCGACAGCAATGCATTCGTCAAAGTGGCCCAGTTGAAATTTTTGACCCACCAACATTCCTCCTGTGGATTGGGCCGATGCTTCCTGCACTGCAAAAAAGGAAGACAAATTGCAGATCTCGATGAGGCGTTGCCAGATTTAAAAAAAAATGTGTCTCTTTATCACAAAATACTACAATCAGAACGGAATTCCTATAAGAGCCAATGGAAATAAGATTTATTGGAATTCAACCGCACAAACTGGCATCCGTGTCTGCTCACTTCTCAAGATTGCGGACGTGCTTTCGGAGGTTATATTTCCAATCATTGTTGACGCCAGTGGCGTAGTGTGCCATCTGGCAACAATGCTACTCCTCTACTTAAAGTCATTCAATGTATCGAATTTTCCTTGTGCACTGTGCACCCCCTGAATTCGATCTTTTACATGAGTTTAAATGGATAGAATACAGTGTTGCCTAGTTGCACGCGACGCCACTGGTTGACGCTCAACCAAAGAGTAAATAAAGAGTCCCAATAAAACGGTAGGAGAACGACAGAACGTGGTAAGTTGGCGATATCGAAAAGTCGGCCTCTGATTGGCTAGCGAAATCTGGGCGCCGTGAGATTGCTCTTAAGGAGATTAAACATGGGATTTTCACTGTTTATTACATCAACTTCCGTCACTTTTCGGCAAACAAGGTTTAGAAAAAACGACCCCCCCCCTCCCCAAATTTTTCAAGATTCACCCAAACCCATGTTTGACCCAAAATGGAAAATTATGCTTAAATATACCCTCGGAGGCCTTGGATACCAATTTTCAAGGAAATCGGTGCAAATGCTTCCAAAATCCCGTGCGAAGACTCCAGCTAATATTTTCACCACAGCAATAAGTCACCATAAAGTATCATTTGCAAAGATCCGTGAGTATATTCCAAAAGGGGCGGATTTGTTTTCACTCTTTGCCAGGGGGGACTGAACACTTCTGCCCCCTCCGCAAGTAAGATTAAATAATTCTTATGTTATTCCGTTTAGTAAATCAAAGTTTTAAACACAACCAGTCATTCATTTTATGACAGATGAATATTGATTATGCTGGTAGTGTAAAACTTCGATTCACTAATAGAAAAAGCTTTAGAATAATGCGAATAGTTTTAGTTGATTATTCATGGTTATTCAAAAAATTACTTTTGCCCATCATTGTTTGTTCCATGACACCTGAGAATTGATTCTACACTTAAATCTTTATTTAAGGGGAGAAGAAGGTCTGAAATGAAAAAAAAAATGGCTTGTTTGTTTTTAATTTTATTTGAAAGAGGACGTTCTCAGGTTTAAAATGATATGATACATTGTATAGTTTAGAAACAAAATCAATTTTTAATGAATTTTTGAAGTTGAAGAGTCCTTATCAGGTCAGCTGATTTTTAGTTTTTTTCTTCTCGCGATACTGAAAAACCTGGTTTGTTTACCTTTCGGTGCATTTTTCTCAGGAACTAGTACTTATTGCTATTTTCATAATTTTTTTTTTTAAATTTTCCTCAGAGCAAGCTCTATAAGCAGGACTAGGATATTTTGAGTATCTCTTTTACTTTTTTTTTATAGACATTCAAAGCTCAAAAAAAATGTGAAAAAATCAACTAAACTTTCAACTTTGAAAAAAAAAGAGTTTTCAATGAATTTTAAAAATCCTAGTCCTGCTTATATATAGCCAACATTCATACACAACTTCATGCAAAATTGCAGCCTTGTAGGTCAAATGGTTCCTGAGAAAAATGCACCAGAAGGGAAGCATATTTAACATGGTTTAACATATGAACTCCTTCTCCCCTTAACATGGCAGACAGTCGGCATGAAATTTTTCACGTCAAAATAGGAAGTAACGGTACTTTTGCCCTCAGCAAAACTTTGCAAGAGCTACATCAAATGCACAGTGTAAGAAGCACATCTTCAAATCTGACCTTGTAAGTAGTTGCATGAATTTCAACGGACATGAAAAGATCATAACACTCTGTTCTTGAGTTGAAACCGGTATGGTCCGGTAGTCAGCTCGGAAAATGTGAATCGCGTTTCTGTACTTGAGCCGCCTCTATCATTTCATCTCCTGAATTCTTCTTGAGATCTAATTAAGGTCATTCATTTTCTCCAAAGGTTTTATAATGTTATTTAAAAAAAATTCCGGCTCCCTTATTTTTAAGCATTCAAGTTTTAAATAAATTTACTTTTCTGGTCCCGTATCAGTTGATCAGAAGCTTCTGTGAAAAAATAAGCAGTTGTAGCGCACGATTTTTACGCTGTTCTCATTTTTTTCCGATCAATTTTTTAAGTGAACAAAAGTTTATACCCAATTTTTGAATAGTTTTTCTTTTCTTTTCTCTCCTAAAACTGTTAACCACAGAATTTAAGGGGGTATCCTACCCTAAATTTGGGTCACTTTAGCAATTTTTGGGGATTTTGACTTTTTTGACTTTTCTTGTTCAGGAAATCCTCGTGATATTTTTGGTTTTTTTTTTTAAAGACTTAGAAATATTTTTAATTAATTTTTTAAAGTCATGCTCCAATAATTTACACAGCTATGGTGAGCAAAAAATAAATGTTTGTTATTTTCTTTTTCCATTTTTAGAGCATGTTAATTTTCCCCTGTTTTGCCGCACAGGAAAGTTGGTATCTCAGTCCCTAATTGAGCAACAGACTTCATTTTTTTTTTAAAATGTTCGAAATTGTATTATCTGTGATCTGTTGGAATCAGATTTTTAACCTACCTTCAATATTTTTTTCAAATTAAAGTTTAAAGTGAAAAAGTAAGCTAAAAAAAATAGATGCCATTGAAAAATTCTTATCCGGGCAACTAAGCATTGAAAAAAAAAAAAATCTGTCTCCAACAGATCACAGAGAATCTAATTGTGCATCATTTGAGCCAAAGAACAAGTCGATAGAGCAATTATATCAGGCTCTAGCAACTTTCCTGTAAACGACCTTTTTTCTGCTTATTATTAGATTTCAGGGGCAGGTATGCAACCATCAGAACAAAAATTTCAGGGTTGCTTAGTTTCAATGTGCTTATTCCATTGCCAAAATTTCAGAAATTTTGGAGGTTAACTGGTGAAAAAAATTTTTTGGGTAGGATACCCCCTTAAGATAAAAGTCTTCATTGGTCTCGCAATATGCTAGGTTTAAGCACGTGACATTCAGAAAAAACAAAATAATTTCGCTGCTGTAATTATTTTTAATATTATTGTACTCGTGTTTTTAGATAGAAGCGTTTGATTTAAAATCAAAAATAAAATACGTAACTAATATCTTCTTCTCGGTTTTAGCTCGATTAACATCGGTTTTAACCGAATGTTTTTGCTTCATGTCGAATGTCTGCTCCTAGCTAGCCACAGGACCTTCGAGAAGCATTTTTTTACATTTGCATAAACATCCTTAAAAATACCCGTGCATGTCTTCAACGGGGTTGCGAGAAGTCTGAACCTTTGACTCAGTAGCGGCCCGTGAGATTTGGCAACCATGCATTTTTCCCGCTTAAACTTAGGTAAAAAATCGATTCAAGCGGAGGCTGGCAGCCTCCTCGAGTTTCGATTGTTTTCCATGTACTTAAATGGACACAAAACACTGTTGCCAAATCGCACGAGCCGCCACTGCTTTGACTGCAATTGCGACTTTCATTCCATAATTTTCACGGCGCTGCATAAGTATATTTTCCTAAAAGAAAAAAAAAACGTTTTTCTAAAGTCTGGAGAAGTTTTGAGCCGTCATTATGATACCAAAAAAGTGTCTGATCTTCATCGTTAATTTGACCCTCTATTTTGACAAATTGCAATATTCTAAAGCCGAAGATCCTTTTACACAAATAAGCAACAGTCATGATGCGCAAGGTACTATCGCGAAAGAAAGAAATAACCATGAAAATATTGCCACTTCTCACTTTCATACGTCAGAAAGCTGTCCATCTCCGGCTGTCGAATCAATCTGCGATAATCAGATGAGGACTTCGATGAATTCAGGATGGGTTGCGTACGTTCTCAAAGATGCTCTGTCAACTTTCATTCCGAGGTCCAGGACGAATCATCTATGTAATGAGCAGAGCAGAATTTATGAAGAAAATTTGCAAAATTTAACGCTTTGGGCCTTGCAAAGTAAGTTTCTTCATTTTTACTTTAGACGGGTCCTTAACCGGGGGGGGGGGGCAGAAGTGTTGAATTCCCCCCTGGCAGAGTGACGACAAAGTTTCGCCCCTTTTGGAATAAACTCACGGATATTTTCAAATGATACTTTATGATGGCTTATTGCTGTGGTGAAAATATTAGCTGGAGTTTTCGCCAAAGATTACTTATACATACAGATATGGCATTAGGCCAAATTTTGTTAAGTTGACTCCGGCCGTGATACAACCGGGCATACAGGGGGGATCATAAAGATTACAGAGAAAAGATTACATTTTCCATGTTTGTTTGTTACAAAACTGTTCCGTATTCCATGTTCCACCGTTCACGTTCCGTGTTTGTTCGAGTTCCGCAAACAAACACAGGAAAAGTGGGAAACGTAATCTTTTCGAACCAGAATTCTGTAATCTTTATGATCCCCTCTGTATGCCCGGTTGTATCACGGCCGGCGTTTTATCAATTTTTCACTTAACACGGGCGAGATGGCTAATGCCATATCTGTATGTATAAGTAATCTTTGGTTTTCGCACGGAATTTTGGAAGCATTTGCACTATGATTTCCTTGAAAAGTGGTATCCAAGGCCTCCGAGGGTATATCTAAGCATAATTAGGGGGGGAGTCGTTTTTTCTAAACCTTTTTTGCCGAAAAGTGACGGAAGTTGATGTAATATTATACAGTGAAAATCCCATGTTAAATCTCCATAAGAGTAATCTCATCGGGGCCCAGGTTTCGCCAGCCAATCAGAGGCCGAATTTTCGATATCGCCAACCTACCGTTTTATTGGGACTCTTTGTTTACTCTTTTTTTGAGCGTCAACAATGATTGTAAATATAACCTCCGAAAGCACGCCCGCAATCTTGAGAAGTGAGCAAACATGGATGCCAGTTTGTGCGGTTTAATACCAACTCTTATTTCCATTGGCAGTAGCGGCTCATGCCATCTGGCAACAATGTATTCGATCTATTTAAATCTATGTAATCTATGTAATCTATGTAATCTATGTAATCTATGTAATCTATGTAATCTATGTATTTAAGTCCCATTGTTCCGGAGATGAGGTTTTGGCCCAAGATACATTGTTTTAAATGGGAATTCAGCGTAGTGACGTCAATACGCACACGATTTTTAACAACTTTATACGTGTGCATCTCCAAAACCGAGCCACTCAGGAAATGACCAAAGGCACAATTGTTCTCAGCTCATCTAGCACTATAACTTTCTTTATGAGGCGCACACACTTTCAGACCCGTGCAACTGCCCCATTGTGGTATATTGTGATAAAGAGACACATTTTTTTTAAATCTGGCAGCGCCTCATTCGAGATCTGCAATTTTTCTTGCTCTTTTGTAGTGCAGGAAGCATCGGCCCAATCCACAGGGGGAATGTTGGTGGGTCAAAAATTCCAACTGGGACACTTTGACGAATGCATTGCTGTCGAAACCTCTCTCATAGCTGGTCGCTACTGCCTGGCACACTTCCGATTTGAGCCTACCGAACGCCTCTATCCGAATTTCCGTGCTCACAAATTGGAGGGAAGGGTCGCAGCTCCTGACACAAGCGCTTGGGAGACCCTCAAAGTGAGTAATTGAACTTTATTCCAATGAAAGTTTTTAAACTGCAGAAAAGTCTTTAAATACTAACAAAAACGAAACAAACAAAATTAACATAACAGTAAAATATCCGGAAAGATCCCTAAGTACTCCGCAAGGGGCGAAACTTAGAACCGCGCTGTACACCTATGGATTTTCAATGTTTGTTGGGTTTTCATTCCGATCAAAATTAAATATGAAGAATGCGGTGATTTTTCCGCGACCATGTATTGACACCGCGTGCTCAAAATTTATTGCGATTAAGCGTATAACAATGATGACATTTTAAAAGTATGTAACTTTGTTTTATTGTTTTACTGTTTTTTTTTGTATTTTTTTTTGTTTTTGTTTTTTTATCCTAAATTATTTTTTATTTGTCATGTTAAAGTAAATACCGCTAAAGGAAGAAATTAAATAAATAAATCATACGGCGTCATATTATAGGCTTTAAGACTCATTTGCTTGGATTTTAATTTAATTAAAATAAAATATAATTACAGCGATTTTTCCACACTGACCGCAAAACGCTTACCCAAAACTTGACTAGATTTATTTGCTCACAGCAAAAGTTTGCAAGAGCTCCATTGCACCCTTACTTTCCGAACGACCCCCGTTTTTTTCCATTATTGATTTTTGTTTCTATAAAGATTGAATATGTGTACGTTACTTTTTACTTTTCCATTAGATAAGCAATCACCCCGCTCGGCTGGACAGGAATGAACTTCATTGGGCACTTTGCGTGCCTGCCGCTTGCTCGTGGGAGGACGTTCAATGGTCTCTCTCGGAAACTTTTGCCCAAGTCTATCAAAAGCACGGTATCCTTGTGAATGTATCACTCACAGAAACTTCTTGTGCTACGAAAGTCGAGGAAAAGCCATTAACCTCTTACACCAATCTCACGATGTAAGCATGTGAAATGCATAGAATAAGTATTGAGTATGTGTTTACTTCGTACAACGTACTTGTACCACACAGAATGTCACTTTCGCACGGAAAAAAAACTACGGTGAAAATAACCATACGGATACCTGATTTTGGCACCTGCTAGATGTTATGGTAATGTTAACCAGAAGTATACTATGTTTTGACTAGGTACTAGGTGATGTTACCTGAGTGCAAGTCGAATTTACTCAAAGTATCGGTAAATGTACCATACTTATGGTCAAGTTTACCATAACATCTAGCTGGTGCCAAAATCAGGTATCTGTATGGTTATTTTCACTAATCTTTTTTTTTCCGTGCGGCTGAATTTTTTCTGCGTCGACCTGTGATCATGTCCAAATCAGATAAAGACAGATTGATCTTCGTTGGTTCTTCTAACATCAATACCTATCCTTTCAACCCCCAGTGTTGCCAGATCGAGGGTAAAAAGCCGTATCGTCCCCATTTAAATCAATGTAAAACGTACGGTTTTTTCACCCCAATCGGGCAACTCTGTCAACCCCCCTCAGAGTCTAAAAAGTGCACCTCCTAGAAGTGTGAAAACAATAGAAATGGATCGAATAGATCCATTTCGTCGATTTCAGAGGACCATTGGCGGTAACGCACGAATAAAAGTTTATATGAACGAAATGGGGCTCTTGCAAACATTTGCTTCAGGGGACTAAAGAGTAAAGAGTTGATTTTTGCATAAAAACCTGAAAAAATGACGATGAGTACACTAAAAAATCTCAAAATTCACTCTCAAAACTGGGTTTAACGGCGGAGAGACGCAAGTATCATGGGAGATTCCTATCTGATTTGAGACTTACCTCTGTTTTTCCGTAGAGACAGTGACAAATCATACAGAAATCTCCAATGATACCTGCATTGAACTGCCATTAAGCTCTTACCGTTTTAGCAGTTTTGCGAGTTTATTATTGAATGTTGGACTTTTCAGTGTGATTTTCGCTAGTCTTTACATCAGGTTGGAAAATTTGTTTGCTTATAGCAAGAGTTTGCAAGAGCCCCATGGCTGCTTAAATTAGATCTACTGTAGGTTTTGATAGACGCAAATGAGCACAGGCGAAGTTCGGGGATAGAAATAAGCTCTAGGGGAACCCTAAAAGTTTCATAGAAAAAGATCTGAAATAGCAACAGCCGAGCGAAACGACCGTAAAAAAGAGAACAAAACCAAGGTTCTCGAGAGAGATATAAAATGGCCGGCGCGTTTGGAAATTAGTAATGTAAAATTCCACAAGGAAAGATTTTGACTAGAAAACTGCTTGTTCTTCTTATGTGTATAGGTTATCAAGGAATGTGTCAGTTTGAATAGCACGGGGTTCAGAAACGAAAACATTGTTTTACAAATGTTAAAAAATCACTTCCAGCTCAACGATTTTAAAATTGCAGTCATTAAGTTCTTCTTATTGGTGAGGTAGGGGGAGCTTGTGCGTTTGTCCTTAAACTTCAAAATGCAATCTATCTCTAGGAGGGGTTATGGGGGTCCGTCCGAAATTTACCATTCACTGAAAAAACAGAGTTTAGGTACAACCGCAGCAGCTTTTTAAAATAGCTTCGCAAAGCAAAAGCTCCACAACTTTCTCCGGTAGAGCTAGAGCTTTTGCTTTGCGAAACTATTTTAAAAAGCTGCTGCGATTGTACCTAAACTTGGTTTTTTGCGTGTCTATCAATATATCATTTTTGTTTGTTTTTGTTTTTGTTAAATATCAAGTGTCTTATAAATATTGTGTTTCAGATATTTATTTGTGTGTTTGAGTGCTCTCTGCATATTTACAACGGTGGTTCATATTTTGTTGACGAACACCAAACCGAACTATAAAGGTAAGCAATTTATTGTATTCAATATTTGGGCACCTTAAACGACTTATATTAAATATATAATAATACTGCTCGGTGTTATGAGTCATTCATCAATGATTAAGTTTTTCATTTTGAACTTTTCAGGTAATCTCGGATTCAGATTACTAATAAGCTTTTCGATGGTGACCAATTTTCGGCAACTCACCTCCACTCGAGATGATCACGTGGCTTTGCTCGATGGCCTCAAGTTTTTCTCGATGATTTACATAATCGTGGGTCATCGCGTCCAGTTTACAATGAGTGCAATGCTCTATAATCCGACAGTTGTTGAGGCGGTATGTTCACGAAAAATATTTACAAATGTTCGAGACCGAACACAAAAAACTTTTGAAAATGTTAATTTCAACGATATAGATTCATTCATAATCGCCCCCAGATCTGCTCTAGCCCCCCCCCCCCATGCACCCAAACGGCCAAATGACAAAACATAACGTCGTCTGATTGGTCGGTTCGCCACCTAAAAATGCCTAAGGTTCTCGTGAAATCTGGGGATGATTGTGAATGAACCATCATCGTATCATTATCGCATTCGAGTAAACTCTGGTTAAAAATTAATTATTTATTTAATTAATTAATTAATTAATTAATTATTTCCAGGCAACTTCAGAACAAAGTTATTTACTGTTGATTAACAGAGCCGCAGTGGATACATACTTCACTATGACCGGCTTTCTTCTCTTCGTTCGATTATACGGTCTGTTCAAAAATATCGGAATCAAAATTTATCCTGTAATCATCATGATCAGATGGCTAAGGTAATTAATTATTGCTTGTCAATTATGTACTTAAAAACCACCTTCCTTTCAACCAGGTTTCTACTTTTTGCGTAGGTTAATTAGCCGCACCGATTTCCTTCTAATTTGGTATGGAATTTTCTTCACGTTTTCCGTGGGCTTTCAAAAATAAATTTGAAAATTTGGAAATACAGTAGAGTCTTATCCACGCCTCGGTTATCCGCGGTCTGAGGAACGGACTTTTTTTTTTTTTTGTCTTTTCTTTTTTTTGTCAACTTTTTCTACTTATCTTGAAAGCGACTGGGACCGAACGGAGAAAATTTGGGGGTAAATTCATTCCTCTCCTCTTTGGGAAAACCATCTTTTCAGGCCGAACTGGTTGGGCCTAGGACCAACTAAATCAGCCTATAAAATCGTTAGGCTACCCAATTGGATTATATTTTACTGCAGCAGATGAAGAAGTAAGGCGAATGATTGCACTGCTTATGAGTGAAACGGCCCCATTGCAAAAGATATCAAAACCCTTGAGGGCGATCGACTCCATTTTCCAAGCTGAATAGATAGAGAGGTCACTAGCGGGGTTTTGGCGACATCGTTTTTTAGCCCATGTGATGAGTCAAGTGTTGAAATGGATCAACGGCCCCAGGTGTAAAAGATATGAAAAGGAAAAGTGGAAGAGAGGGAGAGAGAGAGAAGGAGAGGGAGGGAGAGAGAGAGGGAGATAGAGAGGGAGCGGGAGAGAGAGAGAGAGACAGACAGACAGAGAGGGAGAGAGAGAGCGAGAGGAAGAGAGAGAGACAGAGAGAGAGACAAAGAGAGAGAGAGAGAGAGAGAGAGAGAGAGAGAGAGAGAGAGAGAAAGACGAGAGACAATTTCCTGGATCCACTGTGTCGGAGAGACATTTCTGTCGAAGAATGACTCAACTTTTATACTCTTTTTTTACTCTGATTCACTTTCAGATTGATGCCGTCTTACATGCTGGTGACAGCTTTCATTGCCAATGTGCTACCATTTGTTGGAGATGGTCCTTTTTGGAAAATGGGTACTTACACAAGGGCACAAAACTGTCAGCTCAATTGGTGGACTAATCTTCTCTGTATCAACAACATTGTACGGCTAGAAACAATGGTAGTGTATTTCTTACGGAATAGATTCTTTGCAGAAAGATACCATCATTAAACAAGAAGTGTGCGATCTTTTTTGGAGAAAGCATATTCGTGAAGTAAAAACATAATTCCGAATAACTTGCCTTATTGATCCTTCTTATGGTTTGTTTGTATTCGTTTGGACGAGCCGTCTTAAAACCAAATATGTCAAAATTTATCGTAAAATTTCTGCAGCAAATGTTCTCATCATCTTTGCAACGATGATACCACAACCGTAACCGTAGCCAGAAATTTGTTTTTCTTTCTCTTTGCTTGTTTGACTGCATGTGTTAGAAAAGGACAGAAACAGGGGCTGTAATCACGTGACAGCCCCTATTTCCATCCTTTTCTAACACATGCAGTCAAATGGGCTTAGAGAGAGACAAACAATATCCTGGCTACAGATATATGACTGACGCAGTAATTGTTCATCAAGGGCACATCTTGAAAAAATTCCAGGGGGTGGGCTCACACATGAGGGGGGGGTTCAATTTTTGCCCGCAATTTTTACACTTTCAGGTAATTTTTTCTACCTGTCCCTAATACTTTGGCATTTTTCAGGGACTGTGCCTGTGGGGCGCCTTTCCCTGTTGCTCCCATCCCCTACCCCGTAAAATCCTTGTGCTTTTGTACAGTTATTTAACACACACATTTTTGAGGATAAATAATCGTATAGTGCAATGCAATGGAGATGACTTTAACTTTCGGAGTTTTATCTACGTTGCAAATTATTGCTGCAAACTTTGTTGCACACGCTACAAGTTATTATATATTTTTTTTTTTTTTGGTAGTTTTTGATTTTCTTCGAATTTTAACCAAAATGAAAAACACAGGAATGAATATGCGCAGAACAACAATATAAAACTATAATTAATACTTTAGTTTGAAGAAAATTGTTGACATATCTTGTCCCAGCTCCACATCAAACATGGCTTATTAATTCAATACGGGTTGAACGTACTTTTTAGCAATGGTGTTAAATTCAATAACTGTGTGCGAAGTCGCTGATGTAGGAGATAATAGCTCTTTTTTATTTATACGCAGTTAAGAGTAGTTCACTATTTGATTATTTCTTATAATTACTTATAATATTCTTAAAAGGTATATAATTATTTCATGGATAATGGGTCTGTTGTACACTTTTGCTACAGCGATATGGAGAGTCGATTCAATAGTGAAAAATCGCGTAAAAATCACATTGGAAGCACCAAACAGTCATCATATCCACTCATAAACCCGCAAAAGGCGTTTTAAGGAAAGCCTAAGATGGCGGGCGAAGGGGCGATTCACCCCTGCATGCATGCACCACGAACACCAAAAGATGGCCGACGACGGCATTCGACAAAGAAGGTTCTCGCCCGATGTTTCCTTTTCATAATTCCGGCAAATCGACAAAGAACGTAATTTAACACCATAGTAATCACAAACAATAACGAGAAAGTGAAATTTACCGGATAAAAACACGCAGAAAGACAGAAAATGTAACTTCTACAAGGAAGTAAGACGTTTCTTTACATTCTAACCATCATTGTAAATTACCGTTCGTCGACCATCTTTTGGTGTTCGTGGTGAATGCATGCAGGGGTGCATGATTCACCCATTCGCCCGCCATCTTAGGCTTTATTTAAAACGCCTTTTGCGGGTTCATGGGTGGATTTTATGACGGTTTGATGTTTCCAATGTGATTTTTAAGCGATTTTACACTAGAATCGACCCTCAATACATCTGTAGCAAAAGTGTGCAACAGACTCATTAGCCGTACATATTTGGAGAGCGTCTGAATCACCACCATTCCGTTGAGGGTCCCCGTGAGATAGAGAGCTTGATTAACCCTTGTGAGCCTAAGGTATTTCGGTAACACAAAGGACTAAGGGGGGTATTTTTGTACCCCAAGGATATTTTCATGCAGCACAGTCAGTATCAATAATTTTGAAACTTTAATGGATGGATTATGTACTTAGTACCCTAAGAGAGTAATTTATGTGAAATTTGAGTAAATTTTTGCTATGTTGCCAAATTTACACCTACTTTTAAAAAAAATGTCAAAATAAAAAAAATGGAAAAAATGAAATGAGGTACCATATTATTTTTCCATTTTTGATAAATTTCCAATTTTTTTTCAATGATCTGACTTAATATTCTTAATCTA
>VMOF01000379.1:43787718-43815218 GCA_011764245.1 Trialeurodes vaporariorum
TTTTTTAGAATTTTCGGTCTTATGATTGAATTTATTGGTGAGATACTTTGCAGAGGTATTATTTGAATGTTTATGTAATAATTGACAATCCATTTTTTTAATGTAAATAATTTTGGGCCTGCAATTTCACATTCATCGAACGGTGGGCAGAAATCGGCACTAAACGCTAAAGATTCGCCTTAAGAACAGTGATGTAGCATGCAATTTGACAACGTTGTGTTGTGTCCATTTAAATCCACGAAAAAGATCGAACTATTGGGTATTCGGTGAACACCTTCGCATTCGACCTTTTACATTGGTTTAAATGAACACTGTGCAACGTTGCCAAAGTGCACGCTACGCCACTGCTTAAGAAAGATCATTGAAATAGATTTAACTATGTGAGTTAGAAAGCAGTGGAAAGAAAAAAATAACGGTGGAAAGAAAATATTGAAATAAAAAGTAGAATTTATAACCTTCACTAAAAAGTACTTGTTTATGTTAGAAAGTAAAAGTATGAGACTTACTTTGCACGGCCCAAAGCGTTAAATTTTGCAAATTTTCTTCGTAGATTCTGCTCTGTTCATTACATAGATGGTTCGTCCTGGACCTCGGAATGAAAGTTGACAGAGCATCCTTGAGAACGTACGCAACCCATCCTGAATTTATCGAAGTCCTCATCTCATTATCGCAGATTGATTCGGCAACCGGAGATGGACAGTTTTCCGACGTATGATAGTGAGAAGTGGCAATATTTTCATGGTTATGTATTTCTTTCTCAATAGTACTTTGCGCATCACCACCGATACTTATTTCTGTAATAAGATCTATACTTTTCAGATGTTCAGATTTAGAAAAGTCCAATTTGTCAGAGAGGGGTCAAAATGACGATGAAGATAGCTCTTTGTTGAAGAAATTTTAATGGTGACATAGCAACTGCTCAAAACTTACTTCTTCACACTTAAAAAACCCGTTTTTTTTTTTTTTTTAGAAAATATGCTCGTGGAGAGATCAACGATGCAGATTACTCGCAACCCCGTGATAAACATACGCGCGTAATGAAGAGTGGTTTTGAAAATGTAGAAGAAACGATTCGTCGAAAAAACTAACGAAAAAACAACGCTTTTTGAAGAATCCAACAAAAAGAAGAAAAACAAAAAAAAACAAAAAACAAAACAAAAAGAGCTGTTAGGAACATACATTGGGCATGAAGCAAAAACTGTAGCTAAAAAATTATAAAAATGGAGCGAAATAAGGACAAAATATAGTAGTTAAGAATTTTCTTTTCCTTTTTTAACTTATCGCGTATATTTAAACATACAATAATAGTAACAGGAAATTAAATTTTGTTTTTTCTGAACGACACACTCCCAAACTTAGCACGTTATTGCGTCACCAATGATTTTATCAGAAGTTCTGATGTTAACACTTCAAGAAAAAAAAACTGTTGAAACATTGGCGATAAAGTTTTGTTCATTTTAAAAACTTGATCAAAAAAGTAAGAGCACCGGAAGAATCATGCATTGCAACTGCGTGTTTTTGCCATAGGTGGTGACAATTGTCATAAAAAATATTATGGAAACCGAAATGCACATTCATATAAAATTTAAACGAGTGAAAGTGCTGAAGCCGGAATATTTGTGCGAATTCATTAAAAACTTTTAAATAAAATGTATGATTAAATTATTTTTTTTTTTTTTAATTTATGAGAAAAATAAAATGTATGATTAAATTATTTTCTTTTTAATTTATGAGAGATCGCAGTGAGGATTATATTAACCTTAGATTATAAGAATAAATCAGGAGATGGAATGATTTGCACATACTTTTTTGCAAAATTTTCGAGGAGACTTCCGATTCTCTTAACTCAAGAACAGACTATGATACGATATTTCTTTTCATAAGCGTAGCGAACGATGTTTGGGGAACACATGCCTGGGAATCTGACGAGAATTCGGGTGATTCCAACTCAGCAATACAATCTGTTAATTGTTGATTTCGGCAGTTTTAGTTGTGGAAACAGGTATAATTAAGCATTTTTGAGGACGTAGAATACATATTCGGAAAAAAAGTCGCGATAGCCTAAATTTCCGTTCAAAAATGTACTCATGAGGAAATAAATTGAATCATAGTTTGATTTCTAACCAGCAGAGGTTCACGGACGGCAATCGATACAATATATCGCTGTATTAAAACAGTCTATTGCAGCAGTAGCGGCCCGTGAGATTTGGCAACCATGCATCTTTCCCACTTAAACTTAGGTAAAAATCGATTCAAGCGGAGGCTGGCAGCCTCCTCGAGTTTCGATTGTTTTACATGTCTTTAAATGGGATGAAAACAATGTTGCCAACTCGCACGAGCCGCCACTGTATTGCAGTGGCGGCTCGTGTAATGTGGAAACAACGAGTTATCTCCAGTTAAACCTTTCTAAAACAACCGATATTCAAGAGGTCCTCCAATACATCGATCATTTTGCATAGTTTTAAATGGCAACTAAGCATAGTTACCAAGTTGCACGAGCCGCCACCGGTCGATTGGTGTTATAATCGGTGAATTAAAAAATACCATTAACCATGTACAAAGTGCTCTGTATATAGCTCTGTTCAGAAAGTATTAAAAAAATTACGTAAAACGTGAAAAACGTGACTGAAAATATGTTCGAATAAGATACAAAAAATCTGAGGACAATATCCATTAGGATCACCGAATATTTTTCAAGATATGCTCTGCGTCAGATATGCAACAAATAAAGTAAAAATTAAACTGTTCGTATAATTCCCTTTTTTTTAATTCTTATTGTAATTTAGTTTTCAAAACGATCTTGACATTTCTTTGCGAGCCCATTTTAAGAGTGTAAAAGACATTAGTCAATTTAAAATAGACCCTTTCAGAGCAAAAAATCCCGGTTAGGTAAAACACAATGGTGCATAGAAGATCAAGCTAGGCACAGCAAAAAATAATGGTGCTAATTTATCGAACTAAATCAATCGCACTTGCAATTCAGTGGCGTAGCGTGCAAATTGGCAACGTTGTAATATGTTCATTTAAACCCATGTAAAGGTCGAATGCGAAGGTGTTCACCGAACACCAAATAGTTCGATATTTTTCATAAGTTTAAATGGAATCATTACAACGTTGCCAAATTGAACGCTACGCTACTGTTGCAATTTTCAAATCTAGTAATTTCAGCCGATTCCTTGAAGTTATCAGGTAAAAACCAGTCCATAATAATATTATGTTCCCCCAAAAAGTATTTCCGAAGGTGTAAAATCCATCAACGGAAAACGGTTGAATTTGATTTTTTTTCCATTTTCATACCGAACTTTCCATTTGAGAATTACTTTAGGAGAAAAATACATTGAGCCAGCTTGTTTTGGAGCCAGTGTTTTCAATTGTTCGTTTGAACATTTTACAATATAGGAAAATAGCATACAAAGCAGAAAATAAAGTTTATAAAATTGTATTTATTTACAATTTGCTCCTCGACATGCAAGGACCAGACTATAAGTACTCAAAGTAAAATATGTTTAAAAATGCATTATTGGAAACGCAACGATAGAAATGAGCGTTCACACGTCTCCTTCGAATTTATAAAACAAATCAAGATTCGTTATCAAGGTAAACACCCCTATCGGCACCCCGAAAATTTGCACCAGTCTTTGGCACCCATTTTTCCATTCGTAAAAAAGAATAGTACAAATAGCTTCCGTAAGCTTGATTCAAGAATTCGCCCCGTCAAGTAAAGGAAGCGTATCATATTTCACTCTCAAACATTTTTTCATAGTTGTCTCGTTGTGAAGCTCGAGTTGCGAGTTCTTTCCTCGTAAATCCGGTTTCTCGACAAAATTTTTCACTTTCCTCCGGTAATTTCCCCCGAGTATTTTTTTTTTTTTTTTTTTTACTTTTCCGTGTGTTTTGTGAAAGTATTTATATGATGGCAAAACTGGTGTTTTGCTTGGATTTTTCGAAGACTTTATAAATAAGATCTTTGAAAACAAAACACTCGGTACACCAATGTTACAATCATTCTATTACTTTTCACATAATAAAAATGGGTGCCGACTACTGTGCAAATTTTAGGGGCGCCGACTGTAATGGGGTGTTTACCTTAATCATCGTTCGAAATTAGCTCATTTACCATCAGACCTATAGTATTTTGTAAGGGTCCGTCCAAAATCAAGTACAGGAAGAGTCCCACAAGGTACGAAATGAGAACATCTCCAGCTCCGGACCAAATCTGGAAAAGGAAATATTCTCATAGAATGGGGCTCTTGCAAACTTTTGCTAGAGGAGATTGAATAAGAGTTGATTCCTAGGAGAGGGGGGAAAAAAAAAACTGTACAAATGACCATGAGGACACTAAAACATCACACAGAAAAAAAAAAGGATTTTAGATTTAAAAAGGAATGTTTTTGAATTATATACGAAATTATTATTACGAAAAGGCGTATTTTAAAATTGAAACTAAGTTTTGTTTCATTAAAAAAACTTTTAATTAGATCAAAATACCGCATTTTCAATTTAAATACAGTTGTTTTGAATTGAGAAACAATTATTTGTATTTTAAAGACAATTAATTTTAGTTTAAAAGTACGTAATATTGTCATATAATTCAAAAATATTATTTTTAATTTTTTTTTTTTC
Organism: Trialeurodes vaporariorum; assembly: GCA_011764245.1. Taxonomy (NCBI): domain Eukaryota; kingdom Metazoa; phylum Arthropoda; class Insecta; order Hemiptera; family Aleyrodidae; genus Trialeurodes; species Trialeurodes vaporariorum. Next base: position 43,792,342 of record VMOF01000379.1, read on the forward strand.
TGAGCACGAAATGCACTCTCAGAATCGGGCTTATTAGAGAGACGCAGGTATCATGGGAGATTCCTATCTAAATTAACACAAATCTCTGAGTTTCCGTAGAGAAAGTGACAAAATTGACAGGAATCTCCCACGAAACCTGCGCTGAACCGACATCACTAACTTGCCGCTATAGCAGTTATGTAAGTTTATTACTAAATTTTAGACTTACTTAGTGCGATTTTCGTGATTTTCACTGGTTTTTACATCAGATTGGACTATGTATAAACTGCTCGCAGCAAGACTAGAACTGCAGGTACTAAACCAATCTAAATGTTCATTAATCTGCTTATTTATGACTTTTAACCCCTTGAAGACCAAGTTAGTTCAAAAGAACGCCACTCCACTCTTCCATTTACATGGGTAAGGTAGTTAGCTATTCGTACTCAAGGGAGTTGGAATTGCCTATACGTGGAATTGAAGGCGCCCGAGGAAGACCTTATCGTGGAATTGTTCCCATCTATTTTTGCGTTTATCCGGAATGAAGACTGAAACAATGTAAAATACACTAGAGGAGAAAAACGAGTATACTCGCCTACTCGGGCTTGGCCCATTAGTGGTTAAGGGTTACGGTCACCTTTAAGTTATTCCAGTACTCTTACCATTTGCAGATTAGAGAAATAAGAAGGTTGCCTTGCGCTGAATACCGTGATCCACTGAAAACTCGGATGGACTAAGTAAGCAAGGTATGTCAATCGACTAAACGGAATGTAGTTGGGATTGGTAAGAAGAGTCTTCACAATTTTACCTTAAAACACAATATCAACAGTAGAGAAGAATGAACAAATCTAAATATTCAAACATATTGGTAAAAACAGGCTGGAAACTCAATTAGCTCAATTTTCCTTTGGTATATCATTATTCAAAAGACAAGCTTTAGCTCCATAATTAAGTAATCGTTATGATCAATTGGTGCGGTGATGCTTTAAAATGAAATCTACCCACATCAAATGGTAACATTTTAAAACCGACCGCTATTTAGACCTGTGCTATGTCCAGTTTATTTGTGCATCGAAGTTCGATGTCCAAAAAACATCAAAATTTTATCGATGCATCGAAACAAATTTTAACAAGTCAAAACTAAGAATTACTGAAAATCATGATACTTTTAATGCTTTTGAGATGGTTTAAGAGGTACAAATTACGTTTATTAGGTCTAATTTTAGTCGAAAATATCGATAAATAACGAGTTTCGATGCATCGATTGACATCAAAATTAGCATCGAATCCATTACATTGGCAGAAAAACATCGAAACTTCGATCGATGCATCGAAATCGCACAGGTCTGTATTGTACAAAATATCTTGAATCGAAACATTAATTGAGGACTTTGCCTTATACTTTACATTGATTCTTATGGGAAATATACGACCTAAAGTCGTAAAAATCTTGCAACAATCATGGGCGGATCCAGCAATTTGGCAACCATGAATTCATCCCATTTGAACGAATGAGAAACAATCGATTCTTAAGGAGACCATGGCTCTTTTACTAATCGATTGTTTCTCATGCATTCAAATGGGAATAATACACAGTTGCTGGATCCGCCTTTGGCAACAATGCTCTTTTCTAACGATGAACCTTGACCGATTTCCGAGAATTTTGTTTGCAAACTCACCTAAACCCCATCCTTCAATAATCACAATGACCGCTGCTACCATAAGAGCCCAAAACGTTCGATGCAGTGAAGCAAACACAGCGTTTTCGATGGGATCGTAAGGTCTTTTCACGTCATAAAATAGGAAGCCGTAAAATTGTGACCCCTCGCCCACAACCGCAGCGCCGAAAATTATCAACCACCGCTTCAGCTGTCAACAGGAAGAGATCGAAAGATTCAGAATGAGCTTTTGAGCTGACAATTCGACTCACGAAAGGTGACCCAAAGATAAAAGAAGTATTAGCTTTCTTATTGTTTCCTTGTTGGGGAGAAAAATGAAAAGTTGTTTGTGCATTGCAGGAGGGGGGGAGAGAGAGGAGAGAGAGAGGAGAGAGAGAGAGGAGAGAGAGAGAGGGGGAGAGAGAGAGATGGGGGAGAAGAGAGGGAGAGACAGACAGACAGACAGACAGACAGACAGAGGGAGAGACAGACAGACAGACAGAGGGAGAGACAAACAGACAGAGAGAGAGAGAGAGAGAGGGAGAGAGAGGGAGAGAGAGGGGGAAAGAGAGGGAGAGACAGAGGGAAGGAGAGGGAGAGACAGATAGACAGCGAGAGGGGGAGAGAGGGGGAGAGTGTGTGTGTGTGTGTAAGAGAGAGAGAGAGAGAGAGAGAGAGAGAGAGAGAGAGAGGGGGAGAGAGGGTGCGCTCACTTTTTCGTTTCTAATATCGACTTAGTGATTGACAATCCCACTTGTTAGTGCTTTGAAGACGCATGTTGGTCAACCTTATGTACCGTATATCCTGGACAGTATCCAATGCTTCGGAAAAATATAAGTTTTTCCGTGCGGGCCCCGCGTCCCTTTTTAAAATGCTAAAAACTTTTCTCTGGAAAAGTTGTGCGAGTGCGAAAAGGATGCGAATCAGTTCGTTTTGCAAGGGTGGGAGAGAGAAGCGAGATTTTGTCATCCTTTTTTAAATGCATACGTGCGAACGAGCATACGATTTTGTACGCGTGTGAGCGAGAAACGTGCTGCTATGTCAATTTTTTTTTACTTTCTCACTCTAATGAAATTAGAAAAATTGAGAAAGTATTGCAATGGCGCAGAGATTTTTGATGCATTTTGTTTCAATACTTGGTCCGCTGCGACTAAGTCAATCATGATAATTATGAAATAACTGGCTCTCATCATGCCTAATACTATCCTAAAGAACATCTATCCATGACATTTTAATATTTCTTAATTATATGTGGTTTGGAGAGGTAAATGCAAAACATTTTTATGGCGTCCGTGAGTCCGTGAGTCCGTCCGTATCCCAGCATAACTTTTGCACAATAAGTCCAAATGAATTCAAATTTTGCAAAAAGGTTGCTTTTAACATTCCCCAGATGGACTTTTCTTGTTTTTTTGAAATTTTAATTTTTAGGTTAGTTATGGATGAAAAATGGTTTCCATTAAAATCAATGGTAAAATGGGTAAAAAAGAGAAAAATTGGGATAATTCAAGTATGACTTGACTAATATTGATGGATATTGGCAGAAAAAATTTACAGACAGCCTATAATAAAATAAAGTACTTATCGTTGTACTATTAAACCCTTAAGACCCTTTTAAAAATCAAAATAGGTGTGATTCAACCAAAAAAGAGAATGAACGTGAAAAAGTAAAATTAAATAATAAAAAGTAGAATCGATCGATATTGGTTCAATGGATTTTCATGAGACTTTGTACACACAATATATTACCAAAGAACTAAAATATTTTCCTGATATAGTCACCATAAACTACCATTGAGACCGTTTCAAAAGGCAGTATAATTGGTGTTCAGTAAAATATGGAGAATCGAGTAAATAAAAGTATGAACATAATAATCATAATAATTCAAGTATGACTGGAGTAATTTTGATGAATACTGGCATAAAAAATTTACAGATAGCATATAAAAAAATAAACTACTTATCGTTGTACTATTAAACCCTTAAGACCCTTTTAAAAATCAAAATAGGTGTGATCAAACCAAAAAGAGAATATAAGTGAAAAAGTTGAAAATAAAAAGTGGAGTCAATCACTATTGGCTGGATGACTTTTGAAGGAACTTGGCGCACATAATCTACAACCAAAGTAAGTTTTTGAAGAAGAGCTTGATCCATATTCGGCTGAAAAATTCTTTTATAGGTCCACATTCTAAAGGAGGAAACCAAATATTGTTATGAGTGAAGGATTGCTCCAAGCCATAAAAACTGAAGGGAAAATTAAACTACTAAAACAAATAGAATGGTTGTAACTGAAAGAAGAAAAAACGATTACATTCTAATCCAAAATAGCTGGAAAGCTGGTTGAGAACAACTTGAGAATTGAAGTCAGGGGTCTCAAGTGGCCTTCAAATTTTCAAGTAGACAACTATACCAGATACCTACAGCTGCGTTACAAAATTGCATTGACTCCGGATTGAAGGCTTTCTGATGTCAACATGTGAACTTTGAATATCAGGACTCGTTCCTTCCTATTTCATCTTTCTTCGTTCATAGAATGGAAAGGAAACGTGAAGGCGGTTTGGGGGTCTCCCCCAGAATATTGAAGAAGGGGGGTGTCTGGGGGTCTCCCACAGAATATGAAACGGGGTCTGGGGTTTTCCCCCTAATTTTTAAGGGGAGTTTTGGGGTTTCCCCCAGAATATTTGAGGGGGTCTGGGGGTTTCCCCCAGATTAAATTTGATGTGAGAAAGTGTTCGTAGGGTATTCCCTACAGTTTATTTTTAAATTTGATCGAGCGATTTGACGTTACCGTGGCGATTGTGATCATATGTTTTTTTGCGCGGAAGGACCAACGACCTCTATATAAAACCGGCAAACGAATACGAACTAGCGTAACCCGCAAGAAAGAAAGTTAAGTTAAAATAGAGGTGCTTGGCCGGATAGGAGCACCTCTGTTTACACGTATTTTTATGAAGATGTTCTCATCCGTTTTTCGCTTCTAAAACTCCTAATTTTACACGGATCTTGCTTTTCTTGGTCTTAATAGAAGGAGGATAGCTTGGGCTTTGACCTCCGCCCTACCGGGTCCGGTAACGTTTTTTCGAAAATATATGGAAAATATAAGTCGTTGAAGTGGACACCCGTTGGTATGCTCTGAAGACCTTGCAAATCACGTTCGCCTGTTTACGACGATTCAATCTGTCTACAAATCGGCTTTTAGTCATTTTTTGAGTCTACTCCTTCACTCTCAGTCCTTTTAGTGCTAGATTCTTCAAAATCCGTAAAGTTTTAGTGGCTGAGGAGGTAATTTTTCTATACTGTGCAGTGTGTACCAGTAAACCCTCCTGTGTTAGAGTTCGTAGTTACTTAACTTGAGTTCGTAATTTCTGTACATTTCCCTTCTGGATGATTTTTCATTCCTAATATTGTTTTATCAATCTGCGCCATTATCAGTGTCTATTAAATACTGTGATTGTGGTGAAACCCGCCCGCCGATAACTCAGGATGTCGGATCGAGCCGACCACTGAAAGGGTTCGGGTTAGTCATCATCAATTTTGTGAAGTACTCATCATGTCAGGAGTGATTCCCTCTAATTCCTTTGTTTAGTCGCAGCATAATTCAGCCTTGAATCAGGATTCATCGTAAAATTCCTCTCTTTGAACCATCCGTGGTTTTTGCGCATTCTTCGGAATCTTAAAGGTGAGCTTGGAGGGGGAGGCTGAGAGAATGGCCTCTAAGATTTGGGTCAAGATTTCTACGAACAGCACCTAGAGGCTCATTCAGTTAAGTTCATGACGTCGTATCGGATAGTATTAGATGGCAGTTATATGAGGGGCCCTGTTTCTTCATCACACATTTTAGCATTTGTAGCTACTGTGACTCGGACTGCTGTGAACCGCAGTCGCTTAAGGGAACCCTTTGTGAAACGGACCGAACCGCCATAAGCCGCAATGAGTGCGAGAGAGAAACCTTGAAACGCGAAAGGTCTCTCTCTCGCACTGGCAGTCTCTCACGGGAACAATTTGCGAAACTGACCGAACCGCCATAAGACGCAATGAGTGCGAGTGAGAAACCTTAAAACGCGAGAGGTCTCTCTCTCGCACTCGCAGTCGCTTGCGCGAAAAAATTGGGAAACGGACCGAACCGCCATAAGCCGCAATGAGTGCGAGAGAGAAACCTTGAAACGCGAAAGGTCTCTCTCTCGCACTGGCAGTCTCTTACGGGAACAATTTGGGAAACTGACCGAACCGCCATAAGACGCAATGAGTGCGAGTGAGAAACCTTAAAACGCGAGAGGTCTCTCTCTCGCACTCGCAGTTGCTTACGGGAACACTTTGGAAAACGTACCGAACCGCCATAAGACGCAGTGAGTGCGAGAGAGATACCTTGAAACGCGAAAGGTCTCTCTCTCGCACTGGCAGTCTCTTACGGGAACAATTTGGGAAACGGACCGGACCGCCATAAGACGCAATGAGTGCGAGAGAGAAACCTTGAAACGCGAGAGGTCTCCCTCTCGCACTCGAAGTCGCTTACGGGAATAATTTGGAAAACGGACCGAACCACCATACGACGCAATAAGTGCGAGTGAAAAAACCTTAAAACGCGAGAGGTCTCTCCCTCACACTCGCAGTCGCTTACGGGAACCCTTTGGGAAACAGACCGAACCGCCATAAGACGAAATGAGTGCGAGAGAGAAACCTTGAAACGCGAGAGGTCTCTGTCTCGCACTCGAAGTCGCTTACGGGAATAATTTGGAAAACGGACCGAACCGCCATAAGACGCAATAAGTGCGAGTGAGAAACCTTAAAACGCGAGTCTCTCTCTCGCACTCGCAGTCGCTTACAGGAACACTTTGGGAAACGGACCGAACCGCCATAAGACGCAATGAGTGCAAGAGAGAAACCATGAGAGCGAGACCTCTCGCGTTTCAAGGTTTCTTTCTCGCACTCATTGCGTCTTAAGGCGGTTTGGTCCATTTCCCAAATTTTTCCCGTAAGCGACTGCGAGTGGGAGAGAGAGACCTCTCGCATTTCAAGATTTCTCTCTCGCACTCATTGCGTCTTATGGCGGTTCGGTCCGTTTCCCATAATATTCCCGTAAGCGACTGCGAGTACGAGAGAGAGACCTCTCGCGTTTCAAGGTTTCTCTCTCGCACTCATTGCGTCTTATGGTGGTTCGGTCCGTTTCCCAAAGTGTTCCCGTAAGCGACTGCGAGTGCGAGAGAGAGACCTCTCGCGTTTCAAGGTTTCTCTCTCGCACTCATTGCGTCTTATGGCGGTTCGGTCCGTTTCCCAAAGTGTTCCCGTAAGCAACTGCGAGTGCGAGACAAAGAGACCTCTTGCGTTTCAAAGTTTCTCTCTCGCACTCATTGCGTCTTATGGTGGTTCGGTCCGTTTCCCAAAGTGTTCCCGTAAGCAACAGCGAGTGCGAGAGAGAGAGACCTCTCGCGTTTCAAAGTTTCTCTCTCGCACTCATTGCGTCTTATGGCGGATCTGTCCGTTTCCCAAAACGTTCCCGTAAGCGACTGCGAGTGCGAGGGAGAGACCTCTCGCATTTCAAGGTTTCTCTCTCGCACTCATTGCGTCTTATGGTGGTTCGGTCCGTTTCCCAAAGTGTTCCCGTAAGCAACTGCGAGTGCGAGAGAAAGAGACCTCTCTCGTTTCAAGGTTTCTCTCTCGCACTCATTGCGTCTTATGGTGGTTCGGTCCGTTTCCCAAAGTGTTCCCGTAAGCAACAGCGAGTGCGAGAGAGAGAGACCTCTCGCGTTTCAAAGTTTCTCTCTCGCACTCATTGCGTCTTATGGCGGATCTGTCCGTTTCCCAAAACGTTCCCGTAAGCGACTGCGAGTGCGAGAGAGAGACCTCTCGCGTTTCAAGGTTTCTCTCTCGCACTCATTGTGTCTTATGGCGGTTCGGTCCGTTTCCCAAAGTGTTCCCGTAAGCGACTGCTAGTGCGAGAGAAAGACCCCTCGCGTTCCAAGGTTTCTCTCTCGCACTCATTGCGTCTTATTGCGGTTCTGTCCGTTTTCCAAAATATTCCCGTAAGCGACTGCGAGTGCGAGAGAGAGACCTCTCGCGTTTCAAGGTTTCTCACTCGCACTCATTGCGTATTATGGTGGTTCGGTCCGTTTCCCAAAGTGTTCCCGTGATTACGTTGCACAGGAGCCACGGGCATGGAGCCCATGCAACAGGCCTCGGAAAATCCGTTGCACGTAGGCCACGGGCGTGGGCTCCATGCAACAACATTTTTTTTTCGAGTCGCATCCAAAAATCTTGTTGCACGGAGGCCACGGGCGTGGAGGCCACGCAACAATCGATAATTTTGTCATTTCGAATGTGCATGGAGCCCACACCCGTGGCTTCCGTGCAACAGAAAACTATATCATCTCGTTTCAAGTTGTCCACGGGCGTGGAGTCCACACCCGTGGCCTCCGTGCAACAGATATTATATCATCTGGTTTCAAGTTGTCCACGAGTGTGGAGGCCATGCTCGTGGCCTCCGTGCAACAAAGTTAGACACAAGTCGTTTCAAGTTGTCCACGGGCGTGGAGCCCATACCCGTGGCCTCCGTGCAACAAGGGGCTCGAGTTCTTGTTGCACGGAAGCCACGTGCATGGAAGCCACAACTGCGACGCGACGCGCTCTACCTTTGCATGTGAGAACTGAAACTACTATAGTCACGCGTCACACCGTAGTGAAATACTCTATGTGTGTAGTCTGCTTGTCTTGTTTGTCGTCCGTCGCATGAAGTAAGAATAGACGGCCGGTTGCAAACGGTCAAGTGTGGCGTGCGGTGGCTCGATCTTGTTGAAGTATCTTGAACTCACGGCGTCCTCTGGTGATCATGAGGGTTGCGTACCCTACGGATCCGGGCGCTTGTAATCTTCATGTGCATTTGTTTTTCCGAACTCTTCGAATTTCATTTTAATTGATTTTCATTATTTCATTTGTTTATTTCGTGGATCTTTAGGCATTGACAACGACACCTTTATGCATGAACGACTGAGCGTCGATGAAGCATACTTTTCTTTTTGATATTTAATTTTTTTGTTTTGTTTTTGTTTTTGTTTTTTTTTTTTTTTGTCGCGTGATTTTGGGGCAATCTACGCTCAATAAGTACTGAAGCTCTGCGTATCAGCCTACTTTGATTTCTGTGAAATCCTCATAAGCAATCAGTGAAAGAAATGTATTAATGCACTTTTTTCTCCGTCAATTTATACGGATCCAAGAAAAATGCGCCTGTTAGCTGATGTGTTCACATCGTCAAATGCAAATTCTTGATAGCAAACAATCAGTTCTCACGGATTTGATGGCGCCATTTGGATCCCACGTCCTTTACATAGGGTAATTACGCTGCAATAAAACTTTCAAAATTAATCTACTTTATACATTGAAGAAAATCTTATGTTTTGCTCTTGTCTCACTCGTAGTTTCTTTGACAACGGATGAAAATTCAACTCCGCCATTTGATTTATCAAAAACATAAAACGATATCGACACGTGGTTTGCGCTAAAATGCTAACTGCTCAGTCTTAACCGATGGAATTGTTGATGACTTTAGAAAAATTTTCAGATATTTTAATAAACTATAAGGAAGTTTCCTCCGATTGAGAAAATGTATTACAGATCAGAGTACAGTACTGTCATACCCTAAACTGAACTATGTTATCTTTTCTCAACCGATGGAAGCGTCGGTGAATTGAAAAATGTCATTAATTCAACGCAAAACAGCAGCTCTGATCGGTTGTGACGAAACTCGCGTAGCGTTCCAAATTATCTCGCTCACTCTCCCGTGCCCCTCAATCATTGAATGTATGAATATACCTACCTATCTCTCTCTAAATTCGAAATTCGTGCATCGGGCCTTGTTTGGTGGCTTACTATCATCAAAATCGTGTAAAATGCCTTGAGGAGTTTATTTATGCAAAAAAAAAAAAATCACAAAAGATGTCTCTACTTACGTGTTTTGAAATTAGAGTGAGATAGCAGGGGGCTCGTGAGAGCAAGAAAGACAATTTGTTTTTGGAACGCTCATCGCCGGATGACGTCATGACCAATAAGTCCTCACGAAAACAGGCTATACCGAAAGAAAAACGCCTCCGTGTATTTTGAGAGACTGGCCCACCAATATGACTGCACAAATTAAAAAAGTAATAGATCTACAACCAACTGAACCATTAAAAAACTACAAAAAATACTCAGGAGATCCATCGAAACATTTTCTTTTTCTAAATCGGAAAAAACAGGCATTAAAAACATCATAACTAACCTTGCCAAAATTCGAACTGATACGAAAACAGCTCAAGAATAAACTTATAAATAAGCAAACCTGTAACAATATTCTTGGTTCGTTGGTAGTACCTATCCTTCGACGCATTTTCGAAAGAAAACCAATTAATTATATACTTTACTCACAATCAGTACCATTCGACAACATATTGTTAATAATAAGAAAAGTATAACCACCGTCTCAACTTATCAATTATAGTCCTAATCATTTGGTATTTTTATAAATTCTAGAAACCTAGCTCAACTTTGCTGGGTTACAATCGAGGTATCGAATCAATTCACCGATCTCGTCAAGACATCGCTCGTTGATTGTAGTAGTACTCTGTAAATCTGCGTATGAAACAAATGATAAATATCGAAGCTCTAAATGTTGCGATACAGCAGCCTCGCCAAGCCATCAATCGACGAATGTACATTGCTGCCAGATTTAACATAAAATAAACACATTTTACATTAAGTCTCAAGTGCCTGTATATTTTTTAACACATCTAGCAGCACTGTGACTGTACCATTGTGTATATCTCAAAGACATTATACATAGAAGAAGACTGGCCTCTAGCGGCGATATTTGAAGCCGGTTACTGTCATAGACCGGGCTTCCCCGCTCGGGGATATGAACCAAATTAACATTGTGGCTTAAGGGGTGTCTCCACCTGCGAATGTAAAAGCGCGAATAAACTGATTGAGCCAATGAGCTGCCTTGAAGTCGATAGGTCGAGTCCGATGTATCGACAACATAAAGAAGCCCATTGGCTCAATCCGTTTATTCGCGCTTTTAAATTCGCAGGTGGGGACACCCCTTTATGGAGCCGAGCCATAAAACTACTTCAAAAGAACAATATTTTCGTTTAATTACTATAATTACTTCTTGGTTGTAATTAACTTCTAAAAATACTTTTATAAACATCCTATATCATCCTATATTATCCTATATTATATTTGTAAGAATGAAGCTAAGTTCCAGGAGAACCGATGCACCGTTCGGGAGGGGCCTGGTACCGATTGGTCGGGCTCGGCTCCAATGCTTCGGGAAAAATATACGTTTTTCCGTACGGGCCCCGCGTCCCTTTTTAAAATGCTAAAAACTATTCTCTCAAAAAGTTGTGCGAGTGCGAAAAGGATGCGAATCAGTTCGTTTTGCAAGGGTGGGAAAGAGATGCAAGATTTTGTCGTCCTTTTTTAAATGCATACGTGCGGAAGAGCATACGATTTTGTACGCGTGTGAGCGAGAAACGTGATGCTCTGACAATTTTTTTTTTTTTAATTCGATCGCACGATTTGACGTTACCATGGCGATCTTCATCATATGTTTTACTCGCGGAAGGAACCGTTCGGATAGACGCATTTTAATAGCGACTTCATGATATCGATGTATAGATTCGACTTTTTATCCATGTTTTTACGTAGATATACTCAATGGGACGTCACAGTGCTGCTAGCTGTGTTGAGAAATATACAGGCACATCAGACTTAATGACGAAAAATGTGTATATTTTATGTTAAATACGGCAGCACTGTACAGTCTTCGATTGATGATGGCTTGACGAGGTTGCTGTGTCGCTTCGCGATGTATAGAGCTTCGATACTTATCATATGTTTCATACGCAGATTTACAGAATAGTACAATCAACGAGTGATGACTTGATGAGATCGGTGCATTGATTCGATACCTCGAATATAACCCAGCAAAGAGCTAGGTTTTGAGAATTTATAAAGAAACTAAATGATTAGGGTTATATTATTGATAAGTTGAGACGGTGGTTATACATATCTTATTAATAATATACTGTCGAATGTTACTGACTTAAGTAAATAATTGGTTTCCTGTTGAATATGCGTCGTTTACTTTAAATGTTTAAGTGATTCATCCAAGAATACTACTTACTAACGAACCAAGAATATGGTTACGGATTTTTTCATTTTTAAGTTGGCGATTTGAGTTGTTTTCGTTTCGGTTCGCGTTTTGGAGAGGTTGTGATGTTTTTAAGATCTGTTTTTTCTGATTTAAACAAAAAAAGAAAACAAAAGTTTCGATAGATCTCTTGAGCCTTGAGTACAGTGGCGTACGCAGGGGGGAAGGGGGGCTAAGGGGGCTAAAGCCCCCCCAGACCTCCGATTTTTGTGGGTGGAGGGGAAGGGGGGGAACAATTTTCAGTCAAACGCTCATCAGTGCGAGCCCCTCCCAAGAAAAATCCTGCGTACGCCACTGCTTGAGTATGTAGTTTTTGATGGTTCATTTGATTGTATACCTTTTATTTTTTAATCTTTGCAGTGATATTAGTGGGCCAGTGCGACGTTTATTTCGAAATAGACGGTTCTTTTAGTGATGCCTTAATTGGTGATGACGTCATCCGATGATGAGCGTTCCAAACAAAGACTGCAAAGACTGTTGTCTCTCTTGCTCTCACGTAATGTTACACTGCTATACTCTAATTTTAAAAAACGTATGTAGAGACATCTTTTGTGAAATATTATTTGGCAGGAATGAATTCCTCAATTATAATGCGCTTTTGCTATTAACATGCCGTAATACGAGGCCCTGTGTATACGAATCAGGACACAAGAAAGATATGGGTATATACATGGGGATTGGAGGTCACGGGAGAGTGAGTGAGATAGTAGTTTGGAACGCTTTGCGAGTTTTGCCACAACCGATTGCGACCGATGAGTGCATTATTGATATAATTTTTGGCTAACCGTTGACTTCACACTAAAACTCTATGGTGAGCTTGAGATGCCCTTAGATGCTGGAACTGGGTCCAATGGACATACTAACTTACACTGGTCATACTAACTTGAGCTTCGTGAAATGGTCTAAAAAAAAACTCTAAAAAATAGGAATTTCATCATTTGGGGGGGGGGGCGACCATTCAAAAGCGCCAATCCCCAAAAAAGATAAGCCAAAAGCGCTAAAACATACACCAAATACGCCAAGGAATTTTTGAAAAAGTAGCCCAAAAATGGCAATTTGCTGCGAAATCAATAGTCAAAAAGCGCTATAACAATGACCTCAAATAATAGGGGGTGTAAATGACCCCACGTCCAAAAAACTTAAAAAATTAAAATCTTAGACGAAGTTTGCTTGAATTTTTCAGCCAACCTATTTCAAAAAATTATTGTCCTTAGAATATAGGGCTGTTTGAAAAAGGCATGCTTTTTCCGCGCAAAAATTCTCTTCCATTCTTATATAGATTTTTGATTTACTGAAAAGCAATGTCTTATTGTCATGTCAGTTCAACGAAAGGTTATCGTAGGTTTGCGATCTCGGTCATGCGTATTTGTTTGCTTATCCCGAACTTCTCATTTAATTGTGAATGCAGGTTTCTCACTCTCGCTATCTCTTTCTCTCCTTCCCTTCTTTTCTCTGTACAGTTCTAAATCGTTTAATCCACGGTGCATCCAAATGCGCCGATTCTGGGGGTTTCGGCGTTTCCATGAGCGCCAAAAAAAATGGAATTGGTTTTGGATCGGGCCCTCTTGAGAACGACTACCCCTTAAATTTGTAAGTTTCATGTAAAGGGGTGGGGGGGGGTTATGCTATTTATGCCCCTCCAAATTATGACTCCTATTTTCTAAACCTTTGGTGTATATGAGAAAATACCACTTTAGTATTTCAGGAATAAAGGCGTAAGTTTTTAGTTTTCGTTCTTCGGAGCAAGATTAGATGGGCGAATAGCAAACGGAGTTAGTTAGGGAGTGGATGATATCGAGTCAAAGTCTTAGCTCGAATAAACAAAAATCACACTCAAGACGAGAAACGGAACGATTGGCCGCGAAGCGGCCACCGGCCTCTAGTTGTATATATTTCTCTTGTAGCGAAGATTACAAAAAAATAAATTAAAAATAAAAAAATAAAAAAAATCCGCGAAATTTGCACTTTTTTGAATTCCGGGGGGGGCGGCAAGTGCCCCATCTTGCCCCCCGCTGCGGGCGCCCATGCATAATAATTTAAGATATAATTTTAAGTTACTCTTCGTGACTTTGAAGGCTGAATTATTCAGTGAAAGTTCACCTCTACTAAGATGAACTTAGTCTCTTCTTGACATTCTTGAAACTGGGATAGGTATTACTAAATGGAAAATGAGAGAGAACTTGTGTGCCCCTCCTGAATTTTCCGCAGAGTTACATACTTATACGTACAGTGCTACCAACTTGTCCTTTTAAAGCTCAGACGCAAACCTCATATACTGTATTTCTCAGCTTTAGACCATTACGATTCATGGATTATAGTCCGTGGAAAGTGAAAAAAACACCAGTATTAAAGAAATAAAGAAATGATGAAAAGAAGAAAAGCCGTGAAAATAAAAAGGCCGCAAAAAGCCGCGAATCGGCCGCGCAAGCTCAAAGAGCCGCGAAAATCCGGCAAAAGCCGAGAATTTGGCAACACTGTAATCCTAAAAAAGGCACACGGTCCTCTGGTGGAGTTGGCCTACATTTTATTTTTACAGTGCAACTGGGTCTTATAGTATACTCTAGTATATACAAGGTGTTAATATGATGAGTGGACAAAATTCTGGGAAATACTAACTTCGATTTCTAAATAAAACAAATCAAGGGCAAATGAGGTCACATTGTAGGTGTTAAGGTATCTATAAAGGGGGAGGGGAGGGGAGATTCACATCTCTGCGACAGAGAAGAAATATCCGATGGATAGGAAACCGGCTGAAAATATTGGCAAACAAAGGTTGATGTATTGTGCCCGGTAAAGTAAGTTAACAAAGATCAGGAATCATTCAAAAATTAGTTGCTTGAGAGAGAGTAGGTAGATGGCGGGGTATTTAGAAAGTGCTGCTGAAAATAGAATCAATGCGTGCTGAATGCGTGCTGAGGAAGGGCTTGAAAAAATATTTGTGCGGACTGGGGGGAGGGAGACAAAAGGCTGGTGAGCCTCTTAGGGACAGGACAAGTAGGTATATTTCCCCCCTCACGTCGCAACGCACCGCGCACACTGCTACAATGATTTTTATGAGCGGAGAGGCGGCGGCGCGGTGGTCGGCTCTCATCGGCAGGCAAAAAAAAAAAAATCGGTCAGGCCAGAATGCAAGGCGCGAACGACAAGAGAACCGTCTGATTCTTGTCTAGATTTAGTGCTCAGCTGATTGAGACCAGTGAACCTTCGATCCTTTCAATTTTCCGTCAGTAAAAAGTCAAAACAGATATTCCTATAGTAATATTTTTCTTTACAAATGCGTCGACACCCTTGCCAGATTATAGAAAAACTTATTCGTCATCCGAGCACATCTCGTGCAAAATTGATGAATTTCTGCACAATTTGCAAACTATGTTTGGAATAAGGGTAGGCTGGGTAGGTATTTTCTTTACAAACAAAAGTCGGAAAGGGCTCAATGCTTTTCATTTTTTCGCACTCTCTTCCTCTTCTTCTTGTATTAGAGTCGCAATTCATCTATTCTCATGTGAGACTCAAAAATGGTGGGAGCAACTGCTTTTTTTTATGAGTTTGGTTTTAGATTTTCATTCACCTATTCAATCATATTATTTTGTATGTCAATATCTTTATTACTTTGAATCAATTTAACCTCAAATTTTCTTTGAAGGGGAAGGGGTTTAAACTAGAGCATAGATGGATGGAAGGGAAGTGGGAGGTCACGGTGGAAGGTCCGCGAGGGATGGGATGGGGGGGGGGGGTATAATTGGAGACCCTCAAGAAGCTTTGACTTTTTATCCCCCCCCCCCAAATCCTGGGTGCGCCACTGAATAGGTAAGTACCAACCGGCTATAACTTTAAATTGGCAAATCAAGGAACGTTCCGCTGGTTCACTGTTGTCGGCTAGGGCGCCGCCGCCGCGCCGCCATCTTGACGTATAAATAGATTTTGAGGTTAAATTTTGTAGGCCGTTTCGTATACAAATTAGGGCATCTCCGGAAACGACCTACAAATTTTAACCTCAAACCTTAGAATATGCCGTCCAAATTCCGCTTCTTCCCGCGATTTCTTCTACCCTGTGCGGCACAAGTTGGACCAGCCCGCTGCCGCTCTAAAGTTACAGCTCGTTGGTAAGTATATCTAGTGCGTTCAAGCGAAAGTATGCTTCGACTGCTATTTCAACCCATTTTTTTACTAAGAATCATGGGCATCGAATTCATGACATTTTTGTTTGCAAGAAAATTGAGATTTAAACGTTCTTGTCGTTTTTTACCAAGTGCAGTCTTTGGCGGCTCATATTATGCGGGAAGCGTGCTCTTTCTTCATTTCATCCTATGCAGAAAGCCCAAATCTAGATGAGGCACTGTGCACCTTCTCAAAAGTATCGATCATGTTATATAGGTTCTATTTGCTGCAATCTGCATTATAGTCGCATTGCAAGACCCGCTACTGCATTAAGTGCATACAGTGGCGCACCCAAAGGGGGGCTATATTGGGCTATAGCCCCCCCCCCCCAAACCCAGAGTAAATTTCCGGGCTGGGCTATAAAACTAAACGTCGCGATCTGTATTTTGTGATGCTTGTCATTCTATTTCATCAAGTTTTTGAGCGAGACAAGAAAGGAGAGGCACTAGAAAAAATGCGGCGGTGGATGCAGCCGAAATTAAGGAACCGAAAGAGCAACCGGAAAATGGGATCAAAACAGATATGTCCTCATTCCTCTCAATCATGTAAGCAGTATGATTCGGGTCAATGCTGTTCAATCTTCAAAGCAGGGATACGGAGCTGGAGCGGGCTGGGGGTGGAAAAGAATATTTTCTTCTTTTTTATAATAGGCATGGTCATCATGTACGTAACCCCCCCTCATATAGTATATGAGGGGGTATATTAGGTACCCGGATCGGAGGGGAAGGAGGGGGAGGGAGGGGAGGGAGGGAATAATTTTCAGTCTAATGCTTCTCAGTGCAAGCCCTTATAGCCCCCTAAATAAAATTCTGTGTACGCCACTTTAGCCTGATATATATTGGATTTCAGCCAAATCGATCGATCCAATCAAACGTGTCAGCGTAACGAAGTTCTAATTGTAAGAAGTGAACAGGGGACAGATGGTCAGTTATTCATACTTCCTAAACATTTGGCTTTAGGGGCCCAATCGAGTTAAAATGCGGAACTCGACCTACAGAGTGTTTCAAAAGAGTCCCCCCCTCATAACTCTTAACTCTTGAACGAATGAATGGAAGAGAACCAAACTTTACGGGATGTTTCTAACTTAATGTGAACTACTTTCAGAGGTATAAAAAAGTTTCGGGGGCATCCGGGAGGGTTCCCCCCTCTAACTCAAAATGTTCGAATGGCAACCCCTACCTTGTGATACCTCGTTCAAAATGGCGTCAAATTCTTAGACTTTGGGCGCCGACCGACGGTCTATATCGTTTCTTTTTTCCTTTTTTTTGATATGCCCAGCGAAATCGACCCATTTTAAAAACATCAGAACTTCCACTTGAAAGGTCGGAATTAAGAAAAATAGGAATCGAAAATACTTTAAAGCAAGTACTTTTCATAAAAAAATACGATCTTGGTACGGATTCAATCGACAAAATTTGGTTTTAGAGCCTCGAAGAGGTTTTAAAAAAACTGCCCCTCTGTGGGGATTTCTCAACAATTCCGAAGTATGCACGACCCTTATCGAGGGGTATTTCATGAAAGATGGCAGATAAAAGCTCGGGTTTCCTGCGCCGTTGTGGTACGCTTCCGCAACACAATTAGTGCAGGAAAACGCAAAGACTTCTAATACTACACTACCCCGGCAAAAAAACCGGCGCATCTGGCGCGCTGGATCATTCCGCGCGAAAAAATTACAAAATTTAAAATCGTCGTAACTTTTGAACTGAAAAAGCTAAAAATATTTCAAGGACGGTCGAATTTCTCATACTCTATGGTTTTTTATACATAAACTCAAATTTTCTTTTGGTCATTTTCCCACCCGTGAAAAGAGTTTTTCCAACCCTCGCAAAAACTGTTTTTTGGAGCACATCTCTAAAAAGTTACTCAAACTTCTCACATCTCTTTTGGGGAAAAGGAGCATAGATAGAAAAAATCTAAAACCTGCATCAGATTCCTCAGAGTCAGCGCTATCGACCTGGTTACCTCAATTTTGTGTACACAATTTTTGTAAGGTCGGAAAATGCACTTTTCCGAGACCATGTAAATAATACCGCTTCTGAACACACAGTTTACACATCCGCTCAAACATGCGAAAAGATAATAAAAGTTTAAATCGTCATAACTTTTGAATTAAAACAGCTCAAAATATTTCAAGGTCAGGATCGGATTCCTCATATTCTTTAGTTTTTTTAAACAGAAGCTCATATTTTCTTTTGGTCATTTTTACGCCCGTGTGAAGAGTATTTCTAAACGCTCGCGAAAACGGTTTTTTTCAGCACATTTCGAACAATGTTCAGAAGCGGTCTTTACATGGTCTCGGAAAAGTGCATTTTCTGACCTTGAACAATTTTTTTAGAAAAAATTGAGGTAACCAGGTTGATAGCCCTGACTCTAAGAAATCTGATGTAGGTTTCAGATTTTGTCTATCTATGCTACTTTTGCCCAAAGAGATGTGAGAAGTTTGAGTGACTTTTTAGAGATGTGCTCCAAAAAAACAGTTTTCGCGAGGGTTTGGAAAAACTTTTCATACGGGTCAAAAAATGACAAAAAAAAAATTGAGCTTAAGTATAAAAAACCAGAGAGTATGAGAAATTCGACCGTGGCCTTGAAATATTTTCAGCTCTTTTAGTTCAAAAGTTATGACGATTTTAAATTTCGTAATTTTGTCGCATTTTCGAGCGGAATGATCCAGCGCGCCAGGTGCGCCGGTTTTTTTGCGGGGCAGTGGATATCTGAGTACTCAAAGTCAGACGGTATTAGAAGTATTTTTTTAAAAATAAAAACTCCCGGTATGCAGTAAAAAAGACGATCTGTCATCTGCCATTCCTCGTGAAATGACATCACTCCATCAAAAGGCTCACAAAACTGAGCAGTTAGCATTTTAGCGCAAACCACGTGTCGATATCGTTTTATGTTTTTGATAAATCAAATGGCGGAGTTGAATTTTCATCCGTTGTCAAAGAAACTGCGAGTGAGACAAGAGCAAAACATAAGATTTTCTTCAATGTATAAAGTAGATTAATTTTGAAAGTTTTATTGCAGCGTAATTACCCTATGCAAAGGACGTGGGATCCAAATGGTGCCATCAAATCCGTGAGAACTGATTGTTTGCTATCAAGAATTTGCATTTGACGATGTGAACACATCAGCTAACAGGCGCATTTTTCTTGGATCCGTATAAATTGACGGAGAAAAAAGTGCATTAATACATTTCTTTCACTGATTGCTTATGAGGATTTCACAGAAATCAAAGTAGGCTGATACGCAGAGCTTCAGTACTTATTGAGCGTAGATTGCCCCAAAATCACGCGACAAAAAAAAAAAAAACAAAAACAAAAACAAAACAAAAAAATTAAATATCAAAAAGAAAAGTATGCATCATCGACGCTCAGTCGTTCATGCATAAAGGTGTCGTTGTCAATGCCTAAAGATCCACGAAATAAACAAATGAAATAATGAAAATCAATTAAAATGAAATTCGAAGAGTTCGGAAAAACAAATGCACATGAAGATTACAAGCGCCCGGATCCGTAGGGTACGCAACCCTCATGATCACCAGAGGACGCCGTGAGTTCAAGATACTTCAACAAGATCGAGCCACCGCACGCCACACTTGACCGTTTGCAACCCGGGCCCTCTATTCTTACTTCATGCGACGGACGACAAACAAGACAAGCAGACTACACACATAGAGTATTTCACTACGGTGTGACGCGTGACTATAGTAGTTTCAGTTCTCACATGCAAAGGTAGAGCGCGTCGCGTCGCAGTTGTGGCTTCCATGCACGTGGCTTCCGTGCAACAAGAACTCGAGCCCCTTGTTGCACGGAGGCCACGGGTATGGGCTCCACGCCCATACAACTTGAAACGACTTGTGTCTAACTTTGTTGCACGGAGGCCACGAGCATGGCCTCCACACTCGTGGACAACTTGAAACCAGATGATATAATATCTGTTGCACGGAGGCCACGGGTGTGGACTCCACGCCCGTGGACAACTTGAAACGAGATGATATAGTTTCTGTTGCACGGAAGCCACGGGTGTGGGCTCCATGCACATTCGAAATGACAAAATTATCGATTGTTGCGTGGCCTCCACGCCCGTGGCCTCCGTGCAACAAGATTTTTGGATGCGACTCGAAAAAAAAAATGTTGTTGCATGGAGCCCACGCCCGTGGCCTCCGTGCAACGGATTTTCCGAGGCCTGTTGCATGGGCTCCATGCCCGTGGCTCCTGTGCAACGTCACCGTTCCCGTAAGCAACAGCAAGTGCGAGAGAGAGAGACCTCTCGCGTTTCAAAGTTTCTCTCTCGCACTCATTGCGTCTTATGGCGGATCTGTCCGTTTCCCAAAGTGTTCCCGTAAGCAACTGCGAGTGCGAGAGAGAGAGACCTCTCGCGATTCAAGGTTTCCCTATCGCACTCCATCCGTCTTATGGCGGTTCGGTCCGTTTCCCCAAGTGTTCCCGTAAGCGACTGCGAGTGCGAGAGAGAGTCCTCTCACGTTTCAAGGTTTCTCTCTTGCACTCATTGCGTCTTATGGCGGATCGGTCCGTTTCTCAAATCATTCTTGTAAGCGACTGCGAGAGAGAGACCTCTCGCGTTTTAAGGTTTCTCTCTCGCACTCATTGCGTCTTATTGCAGTCCGGTTCGTTACCCAAATGATTCCCGTAAGTAACTGTGAGTGCGAAGGAGAAACCTTTCGCGTTTTAAGGTGTCTCTCACGCACCCATTGCGTCTAATGGCGATTCGGTCCGTTTCCCAAATTATTCCCGTAAGCGACTGCGAGTGCGAGAGATAGACCTCTCACGTTTCAAGGTTTATCTCTTGCACTGATTGCGTCTTATGGCGGTTCGGTCCGTTTCTCAAATTATTCCCATAAGCGACTGCAAGAGAGAGACACATCGCGTTTTAAGGTTTCTCTCTCGCACTCATTGCGTCTTATGGCGGTTCGGTCCGTTTCCCAAAACATTCCCGTAAGCGACTGCGAGTGCGAGAGAGAGACCTCTAAAGCAGCTAAAAATGCAAAAATGTGTGATGAAGAAACATGGCCCCTCATATAACTCCCATCTAATACTTTCCGATACGACTTCATGAACTTAACTGAATGAGCCTCAAGGTGCTGTTTGTAGAAATCTTGACACAAATCTTATATGCCATTTTCTCTGCCTACCCTTCCAAGCTCACCTTTAAGATTCTGAAGAATGCGCAAAAACCACAGAAGGTTCAAAGAGAGGAATTTTACGGTGAATCCTGATTCAAGGCTGAATTATGCTGCGACTAAACAAAGGAATTAGAGGGAATCACTCCTGACATGATGAGAACTTCACAAAATTGATAATGACTAACCCGAACCCTTTCAGTGGTCGGCTCGATCCGACATCCTGAGTTATCGGCGGGCGGGTTTCACCACAATCACAGTATTTAATAGACACTGATGATGGCGCAGATTGATAAAACAATATTAGGAATGAAAAATCATCCAGAAGGGAAATGTACAGAAATTACGAACTCAAGTTAAGTAACTACGAACTCTAACACAGGAGGGTTTACTGGTACACACTACACAGTATAGAAAAATTACCTCCTCAGCCACTAAAACTTTACGGATTTTGAAGAATCTAGCACTAAAAGGACTGAGAGTGAAGGAGTAGACTCAAAAAATGACTAAAAGCCGATTTGTAGACAGATTGAATCGTCGTAAACAGGCGAACGTGATTTGCAAGGTCTTCAGAGCATACCAACGGGTGTCCACTTCAACGACTTATATTTTCCATATATTTTCGAAAAAACGTTACCGGACCCGGTAGGGCGGAGGTCAAAGCCCAAGCTATCCTCCTTCTATTAAGACCAAGAAAAGCAAGATCCGTGTAAAATTAGGAGTTTTAGAAGCGAAAAACGGATGAGAACATCTTCATAAAAATACGTGTAAACAGAGGTGCTCCTATCCGGCCAAGCACCTCTATTTTAACCTAACTTTCTTTCTTGCGGGTTACGCTGGTTCGTATTCGTTCGCCGGTCTAATATAGAGGTCGTTGGGAAGGACACATTCGGGTATAGAAGCATTTTAATAGCGACTTTTAATGAAGTCACTTCGTATGATATCGATGTATAGCTTCGACTTTTTGTCACATGATTTTACGTAGATGTAAACAATGGGACAGTCACAGTGCTGCTAGATGTGTTGTAAAATATTCAGGCACTTGAGACTTAATGTAAAATGTGTATATTTTATGTCAAATCTGGCAGCACTGTACAGTCATTGATTGATGGCTCGACGAGGTTGCTGTATAACTTCGCGAAGTAGAGCTTCGATACTTATCATATGGATTAATTGCAGATTTATAGAATAGTACAATCAACTAGAGATGACTTTGTTGAGATCGGTGCGTTGAATTGATATCTCGATTGTAACCCAGCAAATTTGGGCTAGGTTTCGAGAATTTTTAAAGAAACCAAGCTATTAGTGATGATGAGTTTAGACGATGGTTATTCAACTCTTATCAATAATATGATCACGAATATTACTGAGTAATGAAAATAATTGGTTTCCTGTTGAAAATGTGTTGTTTACTTTGAATGTATAAGTGATTTATCTAAGAATACTACCAACGGGTCCAACGGACCCAGAATATTGTTACACATCCTCTTTCAAAGTTGGCGATTTGAGCTGTTTCGTATTAGTTCGCATCTTGGTGAGGTTATGATGTTTTTATAAGGTCTGTTTTTTCAAATTTAAAAAAAAAAAAAAAAAAAAAAAAAAAAAATCGTTAGATTTCTTGGGTATTTTTGTAGTTTTTAACGATTCATTTGATTGTATACACCTGTTATTTTTTAATCTGTGGAGTCAAAGTGTGTCAAATTAAATGAAGGCGTTTTTTTTTCTTTTTCGAAATAGACTGATTTAGTGCTGACTTGGTGATGAGCGTTCC
>VMOF01000379.1:43818735-43833741 GCA_011764245.1 Trialeurodes vaporariorum
ACTGCTACAATGATTTTTATGAGCGGAGAGGGGGCGGCGCGGTGGTAGGCTCTCATCGGCAGGCAAAAAAAAAAAAAAAATCGGTCAGGCCAGAATGCAAGGCGCGAACGTGCTTAGTACAAGAGAACCGTCTGATTCTTGTCTAGTTTTAGTGCTCAGCTGATTGAGACCAGTGAACCTTCGATCCTTTCAATTTTCCGTCAGTAAAAAGTCAAAACAGATATTCCTATAGTAATATTTTTCTTTACAAATGCGTCGACACCCTTGCCAGATTATAGAAAACTTATTCGTCATCCGAGCACATCTCGTGCAAAATTGATGAATTTCTGCACAATTTGCAAACTATGTTTGGAATAAGGGTAGGCTGGGTAGGTATTTTCTTTACAAACAAAAGTCGGAAAGGGCTCAATGCTTTTCATTTTTTCGCACTCTCTTCCTCTTCTTCTTGTATTAGAGTCGCAATTCATCTATTCTCATGTGAGACTCAAAAATGGTGGGAGCAACTGCTTTTTTTTATGAGTTTGGTTTTAGATTTTCATTCACCTATTCAATCATATTATTTTGTATGTCAATATCTTTATTACTTTGAATCAATTTAACCTCAAATTTTCTTTGAAGGGGAAGGGGTCTAAACTAGAGCATAGATGGATGGAAGGGAAGTGGGAGGTCACGGTGGAAGGTCCGCGAGGGATGGGATGGGGGGGGTATAATTGGAGACCCTCAAGAAGCTTTGACTTTTTATCCCTGGTAAAAAAAAACCTCAGGACCTCAGAGATGTCTGAGGGTAATTGGAACAAGAGGTCCTGAGGGCACCCACAGAAATCTTGAGGTCGCCCTCAAGATTTCTGAGGGTGCCCTCAGGACCTCATGTTCCAATTACCCTCAGACTTCTGAGGTCCTGAGGTCCTGAGGGAAGGCCATCAAGTATTTCTGTGTAACTAAAAAACTAAATTTAGGAGAGCCTTGTCGAGTTTTCTGTAGAAATTATTATTCCTATCACGAAGGCTATGTACTTTCCACCTTCTGTCAAGCCGGAGAAGTTGGAGTCCGAACAGAAACTTTGCCCGTGGTGGGGTTCGAACCCACGACCTCCCGCTTGATGGTCCAGCACTTTACCACTAGGCTACACTGCCCGCGATGACAGATGGGCGAGAATTTCTCATTATAATAATATTGCGGGTGTCCTCAGGATTCTCTGAGGGTGCCCTTAGGATTCTCTGAGGGCGCCCTCAGAAACTTTTGAGGGCATTTCCTTTAGATTTCTGTCTTCTGAGGATGCCCTTGGAGCCCTTATTTTCAAATTACGCTCAGACTTTTTTGAGGGCCAGGCCTAGATATTTTTTTTGCAGCAAAGGTTTTTATAATGGGACTTGGAAAAATTTCGTTTGTTGTAGATAATTTAATTTGTTTTAACCTTCTAATGAGTAAGGGCCCTGACTTTAGTACATGAATTACTTGTTCAGTGCAATAACATTAACCTCAAAAATTAATTATTAGATTTTTAACAACTATAGGTTTTAATTGATTTAAAGGAAAATAATAAAAATATGTATAACTAATAAATATGAGAATTTCTTGCTCCATGCATGGTTTAATCAGGAATTTGTTTCATCTTGGACTTTTAACCCTCTTTGTGCCAAAATAGATCCAATGAAAAAAATATTTTTTGGATTTTTTTCTGACCTTTAGGCCCTAAAGAACATGCTCAAGCAAAAACATTGAAAAAAACCCATAGATTTTTTTTTTTTTTTTTTTTTTTTTTTTTTTTTTTTTTTTTTTTTTTTTTTATTTATTTATTTATTAATTACTTAACCAGTGGTGGCTTTGTGCCATGTGTGGCAAAAATGTTTTACCTCCATTTGAATACATGATAAGCAATCGATTGTTTTTCATGGAATCATATGATATGGGATAAAAACAATGTTGCCGAAATGCACGAGTTACTATATTGAAAATAACCTCTAAAACATTTAAAATTCGAAAGTCTGAGTGCGAGTTTGTTGTCCTGTAAAAATGTTATTCCGGTCAGGGGCGCCATTTCAGATTTTCCTTGGGGGGGGGGAGGCCCTCCAAAATTTGGATGACCTTTTTTTCTTTTTTTTTGCCGTGTATCTTCAAAAAAAAAATCTTTTACTAGATTTTTCGGCCACATTGAAATCCTTGTGGGGGGGGATTGCCTCCCTGCCATCCCCCAAATGGCGCCACTGGTTCCGGTCGTCTTCAAAATGATTAAAACTCACCCTCGAAGATTTCTGATCAGAATTTCCAAAGTTGTAAGGGCCCGTCAAAAGATTCGGGATGCTCTGTGGGCGCCCTCAAGCGTTCTGCGGTCACCCTCAAGGCGCTCTGTGGTCGCCCTCAAGTGCTCTGTGGGTGCCCTCAAAGATTCTGTGGGCGCCCTCAACGATTCTGTGGGCGCCCTCAAAGATTCTGTGGGTACCCTCAGAAAACCTCAAAGGCCCTCAGAAATCCTGAGGGTGCCCTCAGGATTTTCTGAGGTTCTCTGAGGTTTTTTTTACCAGGGTATCCCCCCCCAAATCCTGGGTGCGCCACTGAATAGGTAAGTACCAACCGGCTATAACTTTAAATTGGCAAATCAAGGAACGTTCCGCTGGTTCACTGTTGTCGGCTAGGGCGCACTGTGTGTTATTTCACTAAAAAGTTGGACATAGGCCTGTCCACCCTTCCAAACCAGGAAAAACTTGACATGAAAGGGGTTTCCTAGGGTAATTTTTTACGAGGATTTCAAAAACGGCTCCAGATTTTTATTTAGATGCTTGGTTTAACGGCAAAAACCAATTTAAGATGGCCGCCAACATGGCAGCCATCTTGGATTTGAAAATTTTGAAAAACTATTGCCAAAAATGAACTAAGCGACCCAAAAAACCCCCTTTCACCAAGTTTCAATGAATTACATGAATTATTGGTCGAGCAACTAATGTTTTCGGAAAATTAAAAGTCGGCAAAACCAATTTGACACAATTTGAAACTTTGAGCGGTCATAACTCTAAAACTTAAAGTTTCCTAGTATCGCGGTTTGCGCTACCTGAAAGCTTATAAAATTTGCTCCTTTTTTTAAAGTATTTCTTTGAGATATCTATAGTGCACACATTTTTAAACTCATAAACCCGTTTTTGGAAATTTCAAAAATCCAAAAAATGGCGAAACCCGTCTCAGAACTTTTTTTTACGGAACATTGTACTACGTCAATGATAAGATCTTTGAAAGACGCATCTTTTGGTGCAAAGTTGACGTCAATAACTCTTTTCGTTCAAAAGTTATAGAGCATTGAAGGTTTTGACTTTGACCCCCTGCCCCCCTCTACTTCCAGTTGACCAAATTAAAAAAGTGTCCATTTTCTGATGTCTCAAACATAGTTCTATCATTCCTGAAAGTTTTATCCATTTCTATGAATACTACACTCCGTAATTCCTTATGGTAGCTGAATGGGCTCTCCTTCACGGGTATGAAAACATGATGATATTTTGGAGGTCAAATGTGTTTTTCTCGAGAACTTGCAAAAACTTGCAAAAAGTGTGGCTTTTTTCCCCTTTTTCCCTGGGGTATTGTCGACAAGATTTCAGCATTAAATCCGTGGGATCTAGCGAGCAAAAAATTTGCGGCTCTTCTCAAATAAAAAAATTCGTCGTTTTAAACCCTATTTTTTAAAAATTATATTAAAATATAATGAATATTCCTAAAAAAATAAATCTCACGTCGATTTCATCGAAAAAAGTGTGGTGAATCCGGCTATGAAGTCAGTTTTTAAATCGAGCAACTTCCTGACACTCGACAAGCTTTCTAATATCGCGCTTTATTACAGGTAAAAATAGCATTTAACCTCAAGTGGTGCAAATCAAGCGTTTGGCAACCCTGTAATTGACCAGAATTTCAAAAAAACCCTTTTAACCCTCCTAAAACATCCCTAGGATATGAATTCTGGCCATAGAAAGCTACAAATTCATTCTTCAATTTTGGGCCCTATGTCCAACTTTCCGGTGAAAAAACACACAGTGGGGCGCCGCCGCCGCGCCGCCATCTTGACGTATAAATAGATTTTGAGGTTAAATTTTGTAGGCCGTTTCGTATACAAATTAGGGCATCTCCGGAAACGACCTACAAATTTTAACCTCAAACCTTAGAATATGCCGTCCAAATTCCGCTTCTTCCCGCGATTTCTTCTACCCTGTGCGGCACAAGTTGGACCAGCCCGCTGCCGCTCTAAAGTTACAGCTCGTTGGTAAGTATATCTAGTGCGTTCAAGCGAAAGTCTGCTTCGACTGCTATTTCAACCCATTTTTTTTACTAAGAATCATGGGCATCAAATTCATGACATTTTTGTTTGCAAGAAAATTGAGATTTAAACGTTCTTGTCGTTTTTTACCAAGTGCAGTCTTTGGCGGCTCATATTATGCGGGAAGCGTGCTCTTTCTTCATTTCATCCTATGCAGAAAGCCCGAATCTAGATGAGGCACTGTGCACCTTCTCAAAAGTATCGATCATGTTATATAGGTTCTATTTGCTGCAATCTGCATTATAGTCGCATTGCAAGACCCGCTACTGCATTAAGTGCATACAGTGGCGCACCCAAAGGGGGGCTATATTGGGCTATAGCCCCCCCCCCAAACCCAGAGTAAATTTCCGGGCTGGGCTATAAAACTAAACGTCGCGATCTGTATTTTGTGATGCTTGTCATTCTATTTCATCAAGTTTTTGAGCGAGACAAGAAAGGAGAGGCACTAGAAAAAATGCGGCGGTGGATGCAGCCGAAATTAAGGAACCGAAAGAGCAACCGGAAAATGGGATCGAAACAGATATGTCCTCATTCCTCTCAATCATGTAAGCAGTATGATTCGGGTCAATGCTGTTCAATCTTCAAAGCAGGGATACGGAGCTGGAGCGGGCTGGGGGTGGAAAAGAATATTTTCTTTTTTTTTATAATAGGCATGGTCATCATGTACGTAACCCCCCCCCTCATATAGTATATGAAGGGGGTATATTAGGTACCCGGATCGGAGGGGAAGGAGGGGGAGGGAGGGGAGGGAGGGAATAATTTTCAGTCCAATGCTTCTCAGTGCAAGCCCTTATAGCCCCCCTAAATAAAATTCTGTGTACGCCACTTTAGCCTGATATATATTGGATTTCAGCCAAATCGATCGATCCAATCAAACGTGTCAGCGTAACGAAGTTCTAATTGTAAGAAGTGAACAGGGGACAGATGGTCAGTTATTCATACTTCCTAAACATTTGGCTTTAGGGGCCCAATCGAGTTAAAATGCGGAACTCGACCTACAGAGTGTTTCAAAAGAGTCCCCCCCCCCTCATAACTCTTAACTCTTGAACGAATGAATGGAAGAGAACCAAACTTTACGGGATGTTTCTAACTTAATGTGAACTACTTTCAGAGGTATAAAAAAGTTTCGGGGGCATCCGGGAGGGTTCCCCTCTCTAACTCAAAATGTTCGAATGGCAACCCCTACCTTGTGATACCTCGTTCAAAATGGCGTCAAATTCTTAGACTTGGGGGCGCCGACCGACGGTCTATATCGTTTCTTTTTTCCTTTTTTTTGATATGCCCAGCGAAATCGACCCATTTTAAAAACATCAGAACTTCCACTTGAAAGGTCGGAATTAAGAAAAATAGGAATCGAAAATACTTTAAAGCAAGTACTTTTCATAAAAAAATACGATCTTGGTACGGATTCAATCGACAAAATTTGGTTTTAGAGCCTCGAAGAGGTTTTAAAAAAACTGCCCCTCTGTGGGGATTTCTCAACAATTCCGAAGTATGCACGACCCTTATCGAGGGGTATTTCATGAAAGATGGCAGATAAAAGCTCGGGTTTCCTGCGCCGTTGTGGTACGCTTCCGCAACACAATTAGTGCATGAAAACGCAAAGACTTCTAATACTACACTACCCCGGCAAAAAAAAAACCGGCGCATCTGGCGCGCTGGATCATTCCGCGCGAAAAAATTACAAAATTTAAAATCGTCATAACTTTTGAACTGAAAAAGCTAAAAATATTTCAAGGACGGTCGAATTTCTCATACTCTATGGTTTTTTATACATAAATTCAAATTTTCTTTTGGTCATTTTCCCACCCGTGAAAAGAGTTTTTCCAACCCCTCGCAAAAACTGTTTTTTTGGAGCACATCTCTAAAAAGTTACTCAAACTTCTCACATCTCTTTGGGTAAAAGGAGCATAGATAGAAAAAATCTAAAACCTGCATCAGATTCCTTAGAGTCAGCGCTATCGACCTGGTTACCTCAATTTTGTGTACACAATTTTTGTAAGGTCGGAAAATGCACTTTTCCGAGACCATGTAAATAATACCGCTTCTGAACACACAGTTTACACATCCGCTCAAACATGCGAAAAGATAATAAAAGTTTAAATATCGTCATAACTTTTGAATTAAAACAGCTCAAAATATTTCAAGGTCAGGATTGGATT
The DNA here is from genome assembly GCA_011764245.1 of Trialeurodes vaporariorum. Lineage (NCBI taxonomy): Eukaryota > Metazoa > Arthropoda > Insecta > Hemiptera > Aleyrodidae > Trialeurodes > Trialeurodes vaporariorum. The sequence goes on from VMOF01000379.1 coordinate 43,825,192, forward strand.
CCTCATATTCTTTAGTTTTTTTAAACAGAAGCTCATATTTTCTTTTGGTCATTTTTACGCCCGTGTGAAGAGTATTTCTAAACGCTCGCGAAAACGGTTTTTTTCAGCACATTTCTAATAATGTTCAGAAGCGGTCTTTACATGGTCTCGGAAAAGTGCATTTTCTGACCTTGAACAATTTTTTTAGAAAAAATTGAGGTAACCAGGTTGATAGCCCTAACTCTAAGAAATCTGATGTAGGTTTCAGATTTTGTCTATCTATGCTACTTTTGCCCAAAGAGATGTGAGAAGTTTGAGTGACTTTTTAGAGATGTGCTCCAAAAAAACAGTTTTCGCGAGGGTTTGGAAAAACTCTTCATACGGGTCAAAAAATGACAAAAAAAATTGAGCTTAAGTATAAAAAACCAGAGAGTATGAGAAATTCGACCGTGGCCTTGAAATATTTTCAGCTCTTTTAGTTCAAAAGTTATGACGATTTTAAATTTCGTAATTTTGTCGCATTTTCGAGCGGAATGATCCAGCGCGCCAGGTGCGCCGGTTTTTTTGCGGGGTAGTGGATATCTGGGTACTCAAAGTCAGACGGTATTAGAAGTATTTTTAAAAATAAAAACTCCAGGTATGCAGTAAAAAAGACGATCTGTCATCTGCCATTCCTCGTGAAATGACATCACTCCATCAAAAGGCTCACAAAACTGAGCAGTTAGCATTTTAGCGCAAACCACGTGTCGATATCGCTTAATGTTTTTGATAAATCAAATGGCGGAGTTGAATTTTCATCCGTTGTCAAAGAAACTGCGAGTGAGACAAGAGCAAAACATAAGATTTTCTTCAATGTATAAAGTAGATTAATTTTGAAAGTTTTATTGCAGCGTAATTACCCTATGTAAAGGACGTGGGATCCAAATGGTGCCATCAAATCCGTGAGAACTGATTGTTTGCTATCAAGAATTTGCATTTGACGATGTGAACACATCAGCTAACAGGCGCATTTTTCTTGGATCCGTATAAATTGACGGAGAAAAAAGTGCATTAATACATTTCTTTCACTGATTGCTTATGAGGATTTCACAGAAATCAAATTAGGCTGATACGCAGAGCTTCAGTACTTATTGAGCGTAGATTGCCCCAAAATCACGCGACAAAAAAAAAAAAAACAAAACAAAAACAAAACAAAAATTAAATATCAAAAAGAAAAGTATGCATCATCGACGCTCAGTCGTTCATGCATAAAGGTGTCGTTGTCAATGCCTAAAGATCCACGAAATAAACAAATGAAATACTGAAAATCAATTAAAATGAAATTCGAAGAGTTCGGAAAAACAAATGCACATGAAGATTACAAGCGCCCGGATCCGTAGGGTACGCAACCCTCATGATCACCAGAGGACGCCGTGAGTTCAAGATACTTCAACAAGATCGAGCCACCGCACGCCACACTTGACCGTTTGCAACCGGCCGTCTATTCTTACTTCATGCGACGAACGACAAACAAGACAAGCAGACTACACACATAGAGTATTTCACTACGGTGTGACGCGTGACTATAGTAGTTTCAGTTCTCACATGCAAAGGTAGAGCGCGTCGCGTCGCAGTTGTGGCTTCCATGCACGTGGCTTCCGTGCAACAAGAACTCGAGCCCCTTGTTGCACGGAGGCCACGGGTATGGGCTCCACGCCCGTGGACAACTTGAAACGACTTGTGTCTAACTTTGTTGCACGGAGGCCACGAGCATGGCCTCCACACTCGTGGACAACTTGAAACCAGATGATATAATATCTGTTGCACGGAGGCCACGGGTGTGGACTCCACGCCCGTGGACAACTTGAAACGAGATGATATAGTTTCTGTTGCACGGAAGCCACGGGTGTGGGCTCCATGCACATTCGAAATGACAAAATTATCGATTGTTGCGTGGCCTCCACGCCCGTGGCCTCCGTGCAACAAGATTTTTGGATGCGACTCGAAAAAAAAAAATGTTGTTGCATGGAGCCCACGCCCGTGGCCTCCGTGCAACGGCTTTTCCGAGGCCTGTTGCATGGGCTCCATGCCCGTGGCTCCTGTGCAACGTCACCCCTTCGATGTCGTCGACTCCTGCTCGACTCCGTGAGAGCCTAAAACCAACGACCAATCACAACTCGTTGAGCTCGTGTCGGTACTCCCTATACAATATTTCCATCAAGGGACTCTAGTTATCCTCTCCTCGAATGACTTCAAATCGGTCACGTGACTCTATTTAAACCAATGGGGTTGCTCGATTCTCGCTATCTCGTCTCGTCTCGTCCAGGGCTGCCGTTTTGCGTATAATCAATGCTATTTTTCTATTCACCGATGCTTCCACCGGTTGAGTAAAGATTACACAGTTCAGTTCTGTGTATAACTGTAATGCACGAATACACTCGCATCTGTAATCTTTCCTTAATCGGTGGAAACTCCGTTGATTAATTAAAATATCCGCAAGTTTTTTGAAGTCATCGACGACTCCACCGGTCGAGAAAAGATTACAGATGCAAGTATTTTAGTTTATTATAGTCATGCACTGAACTGAACTATGTAATCTTTTCTCAACCGGTGGAATCATCGGTGAATTGAAAAATATCATTGATTATACGCAAAACGGCAGCCCTGGTCTCGTCCAAACGAGCAGAATCAGCCTGCAGGGCCAATATTCAATGTTCAAAAAGAACAGCGAGTGCAGTGGATAGAACCACTAAATAAATAAATAAATAAATAAATAAATAAATAAATAAATAGATAAATAGATAAATAGATAAATAGATAGATAGATAGATAGATAGATAGATAGATAAATAAATAAATAAAATGAATGAAAAGATGAATAAATGAATAAAAAATAAAAATAAATATGAAGACAAAAATGCCACGTGGTCTAAAACACCCTGTACCTGACGAAATTTCCAGGGCCTGCTCAAAATAAATCACCAACATTGTGGCATCAGGTGGATCGTTCATATCAGTAGCGCACCGAGAGTTTCTTCATCTCTCTCTTTTCTCCATTAAGAAACGTATGTTAGACAAGGATGGACAAAGGGATAAAACCCCCTCCTTCTGTCCTTTTCCTACTCATACATTCAAATGGGAAATGAGAGAGATGGAAGATATCCTGGTTGCGCCAGTGGTTCATATCACACCTCTTTGTTCTGTAGCTCGTTGGTTTTAGTTCTCAATCCCTGAATGGGAGTATATATAGGTATACGCGCACGCAACAAAAGCCAAAAGGCTCCCATTAGAATTGACAACGCGACAACGACTCGATATTTGGCATTCGCACCCGACGGTCGTGGTCGGGTTATTGCTGACTTGGACGCATACAGCATACAGTATGTTCAAGAAGTCCATAAACTACATCTCAGAAGAAACTTCACCTCAATAGTTATAAACAACTATGGTCTACTCATCGGCTTGTGGCTCCCAGAATTTCTCGCACATGAATGAAACAATGGAGCGTCATTCTGGGGGGACCCCTTTGTGGTTTGGCACTTCCCGAAATTTTTTGCTCACACAGAAAATTCAAGAGGCCAAAAAAAAAAAAAAATGGCTGTCATTTTAGTGAGTTTATAGGTTAGGAAAGTTTAAATTTCAAGAAAATATATTTTATGTCTCTAAATTTGCCCAGACTGTGAATGAAAACGGACCTCATTGGTCAGAGTTCCAGAGACCCAATGCATGATAAGTAAAAAAAGAAAAGTCATGAGGCCCCCTGCCCCCCCCCCCGGCAAGGCCTGAATTGACGCCACTGATGGACGACTCCCTACAGATCTATATACAACTAACCAGATATGCATGTTGTTTATGTATAAGTAAGGACCGCCTTTCCGGTCAAACAGCATCTATACGCGTGTATGCTGTTTGGTCGGCAATGCGCTCCCTCGAGAATGTGCCGTGAAAGTTTCATGCTGATACCTCAACTGAGTAGTGAAGCAGACGTTTTTCCTAGCGACTCATACTATGGGTGTAAATCATGAATAAAAACTGCAAGCTAGTTTCTCTCAAACCTAGATTTTCCGCTGTATGCTGTTTGGCCGGAAAGGTATTAAAATGAGATGTATCTCATGATGAAACTTCCATAATATCCTTTTGAAAGTATGATCAATTATAAAACTCTTGTGATTTTTTCAAAATTTTAAACAAAGTCTGAAGTCAATCTTTGTATCAAGTATTAACATTTGAAAATGTTAAAAAGTCACAAGAAAAATATGTGTCTTTCTACCCAACATTTTTATACATTGCTGAAAATTACTAATCATGAGCTTTCAAACAAGCCCAATAGAGTTGTTCTACGACAAACCGTTGTTGCGTTATGCAAGATGAAAGTTTTGACAACTTCTACGAAAATGGTGCAGTTTTCGCCACCTTAAATTCAGACAAAATTTAACGTAAGCATGGTCCCGTGTGAAAAAATCGTTTTTGACAAGGTTTGATGGGTAAAACCAACATAAATAGTTCCATGCAAATCAGAGGGGGTCGGGAAGATTTTTTTATGGGTCTGATTTAGCATGGATAGAGTCCCTCCCAAGATGGTGGAATGCAAATGGCGAATGGTTTGTTTACTTTTCGCGCCCTCGCTCTCAATGCACATTTACAGTATCGACGACCGCAATAATTATTGTTGATTTTTTTTCTCTGCTTAAATGTTATTCCGGAGGACATTATCTCTTTCAATTAAGACCGTTTTTGTCAAGATTCGGAACCTAACCATTTAGAAATATTGAAGTAGCAGCAATAACGCAGAAGCAAAAATGGCCATCCATAATTTCCAATTTGCCTCTTGACTCAAGGCAAGTCTTGAGCGCTCCGTGAAAAATGTCTTTTTTTTTTTTTCATTTTTGAAGAAGAACATAACAAGGCACAACTCCTATAGTAAATGGTTCCCAAATGATAAGTGCAAAACATGAATGTCCAAAACTTTTTCGTCCAAAAATATATTTTGTCCAAATCATATCTTATTGTCCAACGCGCTTGTGTCCATAAGATGTTAATGTCCAATGGGGCAGTTGCAAGGGTCTGAAATGTTGTGTTTTTTACACAGAAAATGATAGTACTTGATAAGCTGAGAACATTGGTGCCTTTGGTTTTTTCCTAAGTGTCTTGGTTTTGGAGATACACACGTGTAAAGTTACAAAAATTCGTGTGTGTAGTGACGTCATTACGCGGAATTCCCATTTAAAACAATGTATTTTGGGCCAAAAACTCATCTCCGGAAAAATGGGACTTAATTAGAAACCAAAGGCATCTTTGTTGTCAGCTCATCAAGTACTTCCATTTTCTTCATAGAAAACACAACATTTTGGACCCTTGCAACTGCCCCATTATAGACAAGTCCAAAACTTATGAATGTGAGCAAAGTAATGGCCAATGTCCAGAATTTCTTTTTTTCTTTATACTCGTATACTCGCTTTTCTTCATTTTTTCTCCTTTAAATTGATCCACTCCGTATCGACATGTATTCTTAATTGAATGCAGCTTCCACTGAGCGGAGTCATCTTACATATGTTAATACTTTATGAACTGTCATAACAAAAGCAGCAATATTATCATGCATATTTTTGTTCGTATTTTTAATTATTTTTTACCTGAAATTCAAAATTTCTGCGCGCAACTGTTTGACTTTTCTGTCTTAATTTTAAATTACAAATTCCACGCAACGTGTTTGGACATTTTGTTAATCTAATGGGGCAGTTGCAAGGGTCTAAAATTATGTGTTTTTTATAATGAAAATGGTAGTACTTGATAAGCTGAAAACAATGGTGCCTTTGGTTTTTTCTAAGTGTCTCGGTTTTGGAGATACAATCGTATAAAGTTGCAAAAAATCGTGGGTGTAGTGACGTCACTACGCGGAATTCCCACTTAAAACAATGTATTTTGGGCCAAAATCTCATCTCCGGAACAGTGGGACTTGATTAGAAACCAAAGGCATCTTTTTTCTCAGCTCATCAAGTACTTTCATTTTCTTTATAAAAACTGCACATTTCAGACCCTTGCAACTGCCCCATTTGACATCCGTTTATTTGGACATTTCATTTTGGACAATCAAGCTTTGGACGTATAATTTTGGACATTGTCGTTTGGGCATACGGTTTTTGACATAACATCTGTGGATCATAGTAAATATAGGGACTCTAGGTATGGACTGACCTGTGAGTATTATACAACTTGAACTTGGCTAGAGCTTCTGGTACATACTATAGAGTTGTGTAGGGACGTGCTGGGGGTGCATACGAAAGGGGCAGCGGCCGGGCCGGCGCACAGTGGAACGAGTCAACAGGGAAGGCCGGGTATGGCGTGGCGACTTTAAATGCGTATATCTTTGTTGATTCGCGACGTAGATATTTGCAAGTGGTTTCATTGATTTTATCGGAAAATTTCCACCAAAAAGCACTATTCATAGTTTGTTTTTTGTCGGTAAAAACATTCAAATGTGAATTTTTAGTCATACAGGGTGAGCCAGAGCACCCGTACCAGGCATTTTTCTCGAAAACTACTGAGCCAAATGATTTGAAACAAAAAAGTCTAATGGGGAATCGACCCCAAATTTTCATTTTTGATACTTTCAAAAGCCCCCGACAGCCCCTTGGGGCGTATTTGGGGGGGTTCAAACACATTTTTCAAGTTTTCTCAAAAAACCTAAATAAAAGTATAAAAATTAGTTTGTAACCTTAAAGTACAGGCAATTGCCGACATTTTTGCTCCCCTCAATATTTTCCAAAAAACCCAATTTTTTTGAGTTATGGGGGATTTTTGAAATTTTTTTGAATCGGCCTTTTTGGCCACCCTGTTGAGAATTTTTCAAAAATTATTACAGATTCTGAAAGAACAGATCAATATCTTTCGATTGATGTGCCACACGTTGCCTTAAAGTTGAAAAATAAGGTGTGTTTTGCCAAATCAAAATTTTGGGGCTTCAATTGCAAAATTGGCGCGATTCCATAGTTTGAGCCAATTGAAGCCCCAAAATTTTGATTTGGCAAAAAACACCTTATTTTTAAACTTTAAGGTAACATGTGGCACATCAATCGAAAGGTTTTGATCTGTTCTTTCAGAATCTGTAATAATTTTTGAAAAATTCTCAACAGGGTGGCCAAAAAGGCCGATTCAAAAAAATTTCAAAAATCCCCCATAACTCAAAAAATTTGGGTTTTTTGGAAAATATTGAGGGGAGCAAAAATGTCGGCAATTGCCTGTACTTTAAGGTTATAAACTAATTTTTATACTTTTATTGAGTTTTTTTTTAGAAAACTTGAAAAATGTGTTTGAACCCCCCTAAATACGCCCCAAGGGGCTGTCGGGGGCTTTTGAAAGTATCAGGAATGAAAAATTTGGGGTCGATTCCCTATCTGACTTCTCTATTTCAAATCATTTGGCTCAGTAGTTTTCGAGAAAATTGCCTGGTACGGGTGCTCTGGCTCACCCTGTATATTTCATATCCGGTCATCCCATTGACATCGTTCCACTGTGCGGCGTGGCGTGGAACGGACGACGCAGCGCAATAATAGAGAAATAGCTGCCTATCGCAGCCCTTAATGCAATTCCAATTCAAACAACTCGGCTTACCATAGAATTAAATCCCCTGAATCCGGACTCTCTTCCGACATCCCGCGACCAAATGATGCTCAAACGAATTCGTCTATTAATCAATTCCATCCGAAATAAATTCCTAGTCCTCGATAGGCGCCCGATCGGCTTTATTAGAATTTCTGATCTCATACCCCACATTATATGTATACGCACTGCCCACGCTTTCTGCTTTATTACGCGAATATCCTTTTTTATATTTTATTTTTTGTTTCTCTTCACTCGCCTTTTACCAACCATTTACTCATGTCATTAACTCAGAACGTTGCCAGATCTACGCTGATTATGAATGGGTGTCAGTGGCGTAGCGTGCAATTTGGCAACGTTGCACTGTGCCCATTTAAACCCGCGTAAAAGGTCGAATGCGAAGGAGTTCACCGAACACTCAATGGTTCGATCTTTTTCATGAGTTTAAATGGATCCAGTATAATGTTGTCATATTGCACGCTACGCCTCTGATGGGTGTTTAAGTGCAGTGTGTGTGAGACAATTTATCAATAGTTTGTCGCGAATGTATAGCTGTCGCCAAACATTTTTTTCGGGGGAGGGTGGAGATCTAGAAGATTTTTCGGGGGAGTCTGCTGGTCTTTTTCCCCTCTTTCCTCCCCTCTATTCCTTTCCAGTGGCGGCTCGTGCGATTCGGCAACTGTGCAATTTTCCATTTAAACTTATGTAAAAGAATCGATTCTTGAGGAGGCTGACAGCCTCCGGAAGTATCGATTGTTTTACATTGGTTAAATGAGAGGAGGACACTGTTGCCAAATTTCACGAGCCGCCACTGTTCCTTTCCATCTCGCTTCATTCTTCCTTCTCCCTTTTTCTGACGTTCCGTGGGCGAGAGCGGGCTATAGTCCTATCAGCCCCCTCTCTCCTCCACCAGCTGCGACCTTGTATAGATATCTTATGATTTAACGTTATCAGCCAAGACGGCCACATCGAATTTGCTGCGCTATAACCAAA
>VMOF01000379.1:43834241-43849241 GCA_011764245.1 Trialeurodes vaporariorum
CCAATAGAACCTATATAACGATCGATATTTTTGAGAAGGTGCACAGTGCCTCATCTAGTTTTCGGGCTTTCTGCATAGGATGAAATGAAGAAAGACACGTTCCCGCATAAATGAGCCCCCAAAAACGCACTTGGTAAAAACGACAAGAACTTTTAAATCTAAATTTTCTTGCAAACAAAAATGTCATAAATTTTGATCCCCATGATTCTTAGTAAAAAAAATGGGTTGAAATAGCAGTCGAAGCAGACTTTCGCTTGAACGCACTAGATATACTTCCACGAGCTGTAACTTTAGAGCGGCAGCGGCTGGTCCAACTTGTCCCGCACAGGGTAGAAAAAATCGCGGGAAAAGCGGAATTTGGACGGCATATTCTAAGGTTTGAGGTTAAAATTTGTAGGTCTTTTCCCGGGAGATGCCCTAATTTGTTACGAAACGGCCTAAAAAATTTTAACCTCAAAATCTTTTTATACGTCAAGATGGCGGCGCGGCGGCGGCGCCCCCTGTGTGTTTTTTAAACCGGGAAAAGTTGGACATGGGGCCCCAAAAATTGAAGAATGAATTTGTAGCTTTCTATGGCCAGAATTCATATCCTAGGGATGTTTTAGGGGGGTTTAAAAAGGGTTTTTTTTGAAATTGGTCAATTACAGGGTTGCCAAACGCTTGATTTGCACCACTTGAGGTTAAATGCTTTTTTTACCTGTAATAAAGCGCGATATTAGAAAGCTTGTCGAGTGTCGGGAAGTTGCTCGATTTAAAAACGACTTCATAGCCGGATTCACCACATTTTTTTCGATGAAATCGACGTGAGTTTTATTTTTTTAGGAATATTCATTATATTTAATAAAATTTTAAAAATGGGGTTTTAAAAACGACAAAATTTTTTTATTTGAGAAGGCCGCAAATTTTTTGCTCGCTAGATCCCACGGATTTAATGCTGAAATCTTGTCGACAATCCCCCGGGGAAAAAGGGGAAAAAGCCACACTTTTTGCAAGTTTTTGCAAGTTCTCGAAAAAAACACATTTGACCTCCAAAATATCATCATGTTTTCATACCCGTGAAGGAGAGCCCATTCAGCTACCATAAGGAATTACGGAGTGTAGTATTCATAGAAATGGATAAAAATTTCAGGAATGATAGAACTATTTTGAGACATCAGAAAAAGGACACTTTTTTAATTTGGGCAACTGGAAGTAGAGGGGGGCAGGGGTCAAAGTCAAAACCTTCAATGCTCTATAACTTTTGAACGAAAAGAGTTTTGACGTCAACTTTGCACCAAAAGATGCGTCTTTCAAAGATCTTATCATTGACGTAGTACAATGTTCCGTAAAAAAAAGTTCTGAGACGGGGTTTTTTTCCATTTTTTGGATTTTTGAAAATTTTCCAAAAAAGGGTTTATGAGTTTAAAAAATTGTGCACTATAGATATCTCAAAGAAATACTTTAAAAAAAAGGGGCAAATTTTATAAGCTTTCAGGTAGCGCAAACCGCGATACTAGGAAACTTTAAGTTTTAAATTATGACCGCTCAAAGTTTCAAATTGTGTCAAATTGGTTTCCGACTTTTAATTTTCCGAAAACATTAGTTGCTCGCCCAATAATTCATGTAATTCATTGAAACTTGGTAAAAGGGGGGTTTTTTGGGTCGCTTAGTTCATTTTTGGCAATATTTTTTCAAAATTTTCAAATCCAAGATGGCTGCCATGTTGGCGGCCATTTTAAAATTTGGGTTTTGCCGTTAAACCAAGCATCTAAATAAAAATCTGGAGCCGTTTTTGAAATCCTCGTAAAAAATTACCCTAGAAACCCCTTTCATGTCAAGTTTTTCCGGGTTTTGGAAGGGTGGACAGGCCTATGTCCAATTTTTTAGTGAAATAACACACAGTGCGCCCTAGCCGACAACAGTGAACCAGCGGAACGTTCCTTGATTTGCCAATTTAAAGTTATAGCCGGTTGGTACTTACCTATTCATGGCGCACCCAGGTTTTGGGGGGGGATCCCCTGGTAAAAAAACCTCAGAAAACCCTCAAAAAACCTGAGGGCACCCTCAGGATTTCTGAGGGCCTTTGAGGTTTTTGAGGGTACCCACAAATCTTTGAGGGCCCCCACAGAATCGTTGAGGGCCCCCACAGAATCTTGAGGGCACCCACAGAGCACTTGAGGGCGCCCACAGAGCGCCTTGAGGGTGACCGCAGAACGCTTGGGGGCGCCCACAGAGCATCCCGAATCTTTTGACGGGCCCTTAAAATTTGGGAAAATTCTGATCAGAAATCTTCGAGGGTGATTTTTTAATCATTTTGAAGACGACCGGAACCAGTGGCGCCTTTTGGGGGGATGGCAGGGAGGCAACCCCCCCCACAAGGATTTTCAATGTGGCCGAAAAATCTAGTAAAAGATTTTTTTTTTGAAGATACACGGCAAAAAAAAAAAAAAAAAGGCACCCAAAATTTTTTGGAGGGCCTCCCCCCCCCCAAGGAAAATCTGAAATGGCCCCCTGACCGGAATAACTTTTTTACAGGACAACAAACTCGCACTCAGACTTTCAAATTTTTAAATGTTTTAGAGGTTATTTTCAATATAGTAACTCGTGCATTTCGGCAACATTGTTTTTATCCCATATCATATGATTCCATGAAAAACAATCGATTTCTTATCATGTATTCAAAAGGAGGTAAAACATTTTTGCCACACATGGGACAAAGCCACCACTGGTTTAAATAATTAATAAAAAAAAAAAAAAAAAAAAAAAAAAAAAAAAAAAAAAAAAAAAAAAAAAAAAAAAAAAAAAAAACTATGGGTTTTTTTCAATGTTTTTGCTTGAGCATGTTCTTTAGGCCTAAAGGTCAGAAAAAAATCCAAAAATATTTTTTTCATTGGATCTATTTTGGCACAAAAAGGGTTAAAAGTCCAAGATGAAACAAAATTTCCCGATTAAAACCCAAAGCATGGAGCAAGAAATTCTCATATTTATTAGTTATACATATTTTTTTTATTTTTCCCTTTTTAAAACAATTAAAACCCATAGTTGTTTAAAAAACTAATAATTAATTTTTGAGGTTAATGTTATTGCACTGAACAAGTAAATTTATGTACTAAAATCAGGGCCCCTTTCTCATTAGAAGGTTTAAAAAAATTAAAATTTTCTACAACAAACGAAATTTTTCCCAAATCCCATTATAAAAACCTTTGCTGCAAAAAAAATATCTAGGCCTGGCCCTCAAAAAAGTCTGAGCGTAATTTGAAAAAAAGGCTCCAAGGCATCCTCAGAAGACAGAAATCTAAAGGAAATGCCCTCAAAAGTTTCTGAGGGCGCCCTCAGAGAATCCTAAGGGCACCCTCAGAGAATCCTGAGGACACCCGCAATATTATTATAATGAGAAATTCTCGCCCATCTGTCATCGCGGGCAGTGTAGCCTAGTGGTAAAGTGCTGGACCATCAAGCGGGAGGTCGTGGGTTCGAACCCCACCAGGGGCAAAGTTTCTGTTCGGACTCCAACTTCTCCGGCTTGACAGAAGGTGGAAAGTACATAGCCTTCGTGATAGGAATAATAATTTCTACAAAAAACTCGACAAGGCTCTCCTAAATTTAGTTTTTTAGTTACACAAAAATACTTGATGGCCTTCCCTCAGGACCTCGGGACCTCAGAAGTCTGAGGGAAATTGGAACATGAGGTCCTGAGGGCACCCTCAGAAATTTGAGGGCGACCTCAAGATTTCTGGGGGCCCTCAGGCCCTTTTGTTCCAATTCCCCTCAGACATCTCTGGGGTCCTGATTTTTTTTACCAGGGAAAAAAAGTCAAAGCTTCTTGAGGGTCCCCAAATTATCCCCCCCCCATCCCATCCCTCGCGGACCTTCCACCGTGACCCCACTTCCCTTCCATCCATCTATGCTCTAGTTTAGCCCCCTTCCCCTTCAAAGAAAATTTGAGGTTAAATTGATTAAAAGTAATAAAGATATTGACATACAAAATAATATGATTGAATGGGTGAATAAAAATCTAAAACCAAACTCATAAAAAAAAGCAGTTGCCCCCACCATTTTTGAGTCTCACATGAGAATAGATGAATTGCGACTCTAATACAAGAAAAGAGGAAGAGAGTGCGAAAAAATGAAAAGCATTGAGCCCTTTCCGACTTTTGTTTGTAAAGAAAATACCTCCCCAGCCTACCCTTATTCCAAACATAGTTTGAAAATTGTGCAGAAATTCATCAATTTTGCACGAGATGTGCTCGGATGACGAATAAGTTTTTTATAATCTGGCAAGGGTGTCGACGCTTTTGTAAAGAAAAATATTACTATAGGAATATCTGTTTTGACTTTTTACTGACGGAAAATTGAAAGGATCGAAGGTTCACTGGTCTCAATCAGCTGAGCACTAAAACTAGACAAGAATCAGAGGGTTCTCTTGTACTAAGCACGTTCGCGCCTTGCATTCTGGCCTGACCGTTTTTTTTTTTTTTTTTGCCTGCCGATGAGAGCCTACCACCGCGCCGCCGCCTCTCCGCTCATAAAAATCATTGTAGCAGTGTGCGCGGTGCGTTGTGACGTGAGGGGGGAAACATACCTACTTGTCCTGTCCCTGAGAGGCTCACCAGCCTTTTGTCTCCCCCCCCCCAGTCCACACAAATTTTTTTTCAAGCCCTTCCTCAGCACGCATTGATTCTATTTTCAGCAGCACTTTCTAAATACCCCGCCATCTACCTACTCTCAAGAAACTAATTTTTGAAAAATTCCTGATCTTTGTTAACTTACTTTCCCGGCACAATACATCAACCTTTGTTTGCCAATATTTTCAGCCGGTTTCCTATCCATCGGATATTTCTTCTCTGTCGCAGAGATGTAAATCCCCCTCCCCCCCCCCTTTATAAAACCTTAAACCTACAATTCCCTCACTTCCCTTGATTTGTTTTTTTAGAAATCGAAGTTAGTATTTCCCAAAATTTTTGTCCACTCATCATATTAACACCCTGTCTATACTAGAGTATACTATCAGACCCAGTTGCACTGTAAAAATAAAATGTAGGCCAACTCCACCAGAGGACCGTGTCCCTTTTTTTAGGATTACAGTGTTGCCAAATTCTCGGCTTTTGCCGGATTTTCGCGGCTCTTTGAGCTTGCGCGGCCGATTCGCGGCTTTTTGGGGCCCTTTTTTAAATTTTTCACGGCTTTTTTCTTTTCATCATTTCTTTATTTTTTTAAATACTGGTTTTTTTTTTCACTTTCCACGGACTATAATCCATGAATCGTAATGGTCTAAAGCTGAGAAATACAGTATATGAGGTTTGCGTCTGAGCTTTAAAAGGACAAGTTGGTAGCACTGTACGTATAAGTATGTAACTCTGGGGAAAAATTCAGGAGGGGCACACAAGTTCTCTCTCATTTTCCATTTAGTAATACCTACCCCAGTTTAAAGAATGTCAAGAAGAGACTAAGTTCATCTTAGTAGAGGTGAACTTTCACTGAATAATTCAGCCTTCAAAGTCACAAAAAATAACTTAAAATTTTTCTTAAATTATTATGCATGGGCGCCCGCAGGGGGGGGCAAGATGGGGCACTTGCCCCCCCCCTCGGAATTCCAAAAAGTGCAAATTTCGCGGATTTTTTTTTTTTTTTTATTTTAATTTATTTTTTTGTAATCTTCGCTACAAGAAAAATATATACAACTAGAGGCCGGTGGCCGCTTCGCGGCCAATCGTTCCGTTTCTCGTCTTGAGTGTGATTTTTGTTTATTCGAGCTAAGACTTTGACTCGATATCATCCATCCCTAACTAACTCCGTTTGCTATTCCCCCATCTAATCTTGCTCCGAAGAACGAAAACTAAAAACTTACGCCTTTATTCCTGAAATACAAAGTGGTATTTTCTCATATACACCAAAGGTTTCGAAAATAGGAGTCAAAATTTTGGGAGGGGCATAAATAGCAAAACCCCCCCCCCCACCCCTTTACATGAAACTTACAAATTTAAGGGTAGTCGTTCTCAAGGGGCCCGATCCAAAACCAATTCCATTTTTTTTGGCGCTCATGGAAACGCCGAAACCCCCAGAATCGGCGCATTTGGATGCACCGTGGATTAAACGATTTAGAACTGTACAGAAAAAGAAGGGAAGGAGAGAAAGAGATAGCGAGAGTGAGAAGCCTGCATTCAAAATTTAAAATGAGAAGTTCGGGATAAGCAAACAAATACGCATGACCGAGATCGCACACCTACGATAACCTTTCGTTGAACTGACATGACAATAAGACATTGCTTTTCAGTAAATCAAAATCTAATAAAATGGAAGAGAATTTTTGCGCGGGAAAAGCACCCCTTTTTTCAAACAGCCCTATTTCTAAGGACAAAAATTTTTTTGAAATAGGTTGGCTCGAAAATTCAAGCAAACTTGTCTAAGATTTTAATTTTTTATTTTTTGGACGTGGGGTCATTTACACCCCCTATTATTTGAGGTCATTGTTATAGCGCTTTTTGACTATTGATTTCGCAGCAAATTGCCATTTTTGGGCTACTTTTTCAAAATTCCTTGGCGTATTTGGTGTATGTTTTAGCGGCTTATTTTTTTTGGGGATTGGCGCTTTTGAATGGCCCCCCCCCCCCCCAAATGATGAAATTCCTATTTTTTAGAGTTTTTTTTTAGACCATTTCACGAAGCTCAAGTTAGTATGACCAGTGTAAGTTAGTATGTCCTTTGGACCCAGTTCCAGCATCTAAGGGCATCTCAAGCTCACCATAGAGTTTTAGTGTGAAGTCAACGGTTACCCAAAAAATTATATCAATAATGCACTCATCGGTCGCAATGGGTTGTGGAAAAACTCGCAAAGCGTTCCAAACTACTATCTCACTCACTCTCCCGTGACCTCCAATCCCCATGTATATACCCATATTTTTCTTGTGTCCTGATTCGTATACACAGGGCCTCGTATTACGGCATGTTAATAGCAAAAGCGCATTAAAATTGAGGAATTCATTCCTCCCAAAATAATTTTTCACAAAAGATGTCTCTACATACTTTTTTTAAAATTAGAGTATAGCAGTGTAACATTACGTGAGAGCAAGAGAGCAACAGCTTTGCAGTCTTTGTTTGGAACGCTCATCAGGATGACGTCATCACCAATTAAGGCATCACTAAAAGAACCGTCTATTTCGAAATAAACGTCGCACTGGCCCACTAATATCACTGCAAAGATTAAAAAAAAAAAGGTATACAATCAAATGAACCATAAAAAACAAATACTCAAGAAATGGCGTACGCAGGTTTTTTCTTGGGAGGGGCTCGCACTGATGAGCTTTTGACTAAAAATTGTTCCCCCCCTTCCCCTACCCAAAAAAATCGGAGGTCGGGGGGGGCTTTAGCCCCCTTAGCCCCCCCCCCCCCCCTGCGTACGCCACTGTACTCAAGGCTCAAGAGATCTATCGAAACTTTTGTTTTTTTTTTTTGTTAAATCAGAAAAAACAGACCTTAAAAACATCACAACCTCTCCAAAACGCGAACCAAAACGAAAAAACTCAAATCGCCAATTTAAAAAATGAAAAAATCCGTAACCATATTTTTGGGTTCGTAGTAAGTAGTATTTTTGGGATGAATCACTTAAACATTTAAAGTAAACGACGCATATTCAACGGGAAAACCCAAATTATTTACTTAAGTCAGTAACATTCGACAGTATATTATTAATAAGATATGTATAACCACCGTCTCAACTTATCAATAATATAACCCTAATCATTTAGTTTCTTTATAAAATTTTCAAAAACCCAGCTCTTTGCTGGGGTTTTATTCGAGGTATCGAATCAATGCACCGATCTCATCAAGTCATCACTCGTTGATTGTATATTCTGTAAATCTGCGTATGAAACATATGATAAGTATCGAAGCTCTATACATCGCGAAGCGATACAGCAACCTCGTCAAACCATCATCAATCGAAGACTGTACAGTGCCGCCGTATTTAACATAAAAAATACACATTTTTCGTCATTAAGTCTGATGTGCCTGTATATTTCTCAACACAGCTAGCAGCACTGTGACGTCCCCTTGAGTATATCTACGTAAAAACATGGATAAAAAGTCGAAGCTATACATCGATATCATGAAGTCGCTATTAAAATGCGTCTATCCAACGGTTCCTTCCGCGAGTAAAACATATATGAAGATCGCATGGTAACGTCAAATCGTGCGATCGAATTAAAAAAAAAAAAATTTTCAGAGCATCACGTTTCTCGCTCACACGCGTACAAAATCGTATGCTCTTCCGCACGTATGCATTTAAAAAGGACGACAAAATCTCGCATCTCTTTCACCCTTGCAAAACGAACTGATTCGCTCCTTTTCGCACTCGCACAACTTTTTGAGAGAATAGTTTTTAGCATTTTAAAAAAGGGGCGCGGGGCCCGTACGGAAAAACGTATATTTTTCCCGAAGCATTGGAGCCGAGCCCGACCGATCGGTACCAGGCCCCTCCCGAACGGTGCACGGTTCTCCGGGGAAATTAGCTTTATTCTTACAAATATAATATAAGATGTTTTTAAAAGTATTTTTTGAAGTTAATTACAACCAAGAAGTAATTATAGTAAAAACGAAAATATTGTTTTTTTGAAGTAGTTTTATGGCTCGGCTCCATAAAGCGGTGTCCCCACCTGCGAATTTAAAAGCGCGAATAAACGGATTGAGCCAATGGGCTTCTTATGTTGTCGATACATCGGACTCGACCTATCGACTTCAAGGCAGCTCATTGGCTCAATCAGTTTATTCGCGCTTTTACATTCGCAGGTGGAGACACCCCTTAAGCCACAATGTTAATTTTGGGTTTATATCCCCGAGCGGGGGAAACCCGGTCTATGACAGTAACCGCTTCAAAAATCGCCGCTAGAGGCCAGTCTTCTTCTATAATGTCTTTGAGATATACACAATGGGACAGTCACAGTGCTGCTAGATGTGTTAAAAAATATAAGGCACTTGAGACTTAATGTAAAATGTGTTTATTTTATGTTAAATCTGGCAGCAATGTACATTCGTCGATTGATGGCTTGGCGAGGCTGCTGTATCGCAACATTTAGAGCTTCGATATTTATCATTTGTTTCATACGCAGATTTACAGAATACTACTACAATCAACGAGCGATGTCTTGACGAGATCGGTGAATTGATTCGATACCTCGATTGTAACCCAGCAAAGTTGAGCTAGGTTTCTAGAATTTATAAAAATACCAAATGATTAGGACTATAATTGATAAGTTGAGACGGTGGTTATACTTTTCTTATTATTAATAATATTTTTCGAATGATACTGATTGTGAGTAAAGTATATAAATTTAAATTTGGGTTTTTTTTCGAAAATGCGTCGAAGGATAGGTACTACCAACGAACCAAGAATATTGTTACAGATTTGCTTATTTATAAGTTTTTTCTTGAGCTGTTTTTTTATCAGTTCGAATTTTGGCAAGGTTAGTTATGATGTTTTTAATGCCTGTTTTTTCCGATTTAGAAAAAGAAAATGTTTCGATAGATCTCCTGAGTATTTTTTGTAGTTTTTTAATGGTTCAGTTGGTTGTAGATCTATTACTTTTTTTAAATTTTTGCAGTCATATTAGTGGGCCAGTCTCTCAAAAAACACGGAGGCGTTTTTCTTTCGGTATAGCCTGTTTTCGTGAGGACTTATTGGTTATGACGTCATCCGGCGATGAGCGTTCCAAAAACAAATTGTCTTTCTTGCTCTCACGAGCCCCCTGCTATCTCACTCTAATTTCAAAAAAAGTAAGTAGAGACATCTTTTGTTTTTTTTTTTTGCATAAATAAACTCCTCAAGGCATTTTACACGATTTTGATGATAGTAAGCCACCAAACAAGGCCCGATGCACGATTTCGAATTTAGAGAGAGATGGGTAGGTATATTCATACATTCAATGATTGAGGGGCACGGGAGAGTGAGCGAGATAATTGGAACGCTACGCGAGTTTCGTCACAACCAAACAGAGCTGCTGTTTTGCGTTGAATTAATGACATTTTTCAATTCACCGACGCTTCCATCGGTTGAGAAAAATAACATAGTTCAGTTTAGGGTATGACAGTACTGTACTCTGATCTGTAATATATTTTCTCAATCGGAGGAAACTTCTTTATAGTTTATTAAAAAATCTGAAAATTTTTCTAAAGTCATCAACAATTCCATCGGTTAAGACTGAGCAGTTAGCATTTTAGCGCAAACCACGTGTCGATATCGTTTTATGTTTTTGATAAATCAAATGGCGGAGTTGAATTTTCATCCGTTGTCAAAGAAACTGCGAGTGAGACAAGAGCAAAACATAAGATTTTTTTCAATGTATAAAGTAGATTAATTTTGAAAGTTTTATTGCAGCGTAATTACCCTATGTAAAGGACGTGGGATCCAAATGGTGCCATCAAATCCGTGAGAACTGATTGTTTGCTATCAAGAATTTGCATTTTACGATGTGAACACATCAGCTAACAGGCGCATTTTTCTTGGATCCGTATAAATTGACGGAGAAAAAAGTGCATTAATACATTTCTTTCACTGATTGCTTTTGAGGATTTCACAGAAATCAAATAGGCTGATACGCAGAGCTTCAGTACTTATTGAGCGTAGATTGCCCCAAAATCACGCGACAAAAAAAAAAAACAAAAAAAAAAACAAAAAAAAAAATTAAATATCAAAAAAAAAAGTATGCATCATCGACGCTCAGTCGTTCATGCATAAAGGTGTGTTGTCAATGCCTAAAGATCCACGAAATAAACAAATGAAATAATGAAAATCAATTTAAAAAGAAATTCGAAGAGTTCGGAAAAACAAATGCACATGAAGATTACAAGCGCCCGGATCCGTAGGGTACGCAACCCTCTGATCACCAGAGGACGCCGTGAGTTCAAGATACTTCAACAAGATCGAGCCACCGCACGCCACACTTGACCGTTTGCAACCGGCCGTCTATTCTTACTTCATGCGACGAAAGACAAAAAAGACAAGCAGACTACACACATAGAGTATTTCACTACGGTGTGACGCGTGACTATAGTAGTTTCAGTTCTCACATGCAAAGGTAGAGCGCGTCGCGTCGCAGTTGTGGCTTCCATGCACGTGGCTTCCGTGCAACAAGAACTCGAGCCCCTTGTTGCACGGAGGCCACGGGTATGGGCTCCACGCCCGTGGACAACTTGAAACGACTTGTGTCTAACTTTGTTGCACGGAGGCCACGAGCATGGCCTCCACACTCGTGGACAACTTGAAACCAGATGATATAATATCTGTTGCACGGAGGCCACGGGGGTGGACTCCACGCCCGTGGACAACTTGAAACGAGATGATATAGTTTCTGTTGCACGGAAGCCACGGGTGTGGGGTCCATGCACATTCGAAATGACAAAATTATCGATTGTTGCGTGGCCTCCACGCCCGTGGCCTCCGTGCAACAAGATTTTTTGGGTGCGACTCGAAAAAAAAAAATTTTTTGCATGGAGCCCACGCCCGTGGCCTCCGTGCAACGGCTTTTCCGAGGCCTGTTGCATGGGCTCCATGCCCGTGGCTCCTGTGCAACGTAATCATCGAAGGCTCCAGTCCACACGAAAGGAGTCGATTCGTAGAGGAACGTATGGGAGCGGACCGGAATGCCGGCAAATCCGCCACTCCACCACTGGTCCACTGTTGAACTTAACATTCGAATTCGTTCAGGCAGTCGACTAAATCGACTCCTGTCAAAATGCATAAAGTGTCGTGTCGGTACTCCCTATACAATATTTCCATCAAGGGACTCTAAGGATAACCGGGATCAGAGTCATGAATTTGAAAAGACTGACTCGTTATCCTCTCCTCGAATGACTTCAAATCGGTCACGTGACTCTATTTAAACCAATGGGATTGCTCGATTCTCGCTATCTCGTCTCGTCTCGTCCAAATGAGCAGAATCAGCCTGTTGGGCCTGGTGGGTGCTTCGCATGTGGCTGCTATATTAAGCTTAAAATTTAAATTCACGATGCGCAAATATCATGATCTCGCAATCAACTTCTTGAAAATTTTCTTGTAACGAATATAGATTTAAAAGATAAAAAATGAAATTTTGAAGGGCCAATTAATCTACTAAACTTGGTACAGTTTACCCTAATATTGAAAACCCACGCAGGTATCACTAAGACTCAGTTTTCTTCAGCTCTGTATCAATACAAGACGTCTGCTACAGCCATCAAGACGTTTTGAAAAGTTCAGATTCCCGGCTTATTCCTGCATGAAATATTGATTGATAAACCACTTTACTCCTTAGACTGAAAGTCGATTTGCGAGAGAAATCTCAAGAGTAACAATGAAAAGAGACAGAGGGTGAAATGATAGACGACAGTGGTAAGACGAGAGAAAGAAAAGGGGGGGGAGAGGAGAGGACTGGGAGCGAATATAAGAATGAAAGTAAAAAGGTCTTCGAGGAGGCAATTTTCGACTCCGCAATCGACTGAAAAACCTTTTCAGCTTTTTTCTTTTTGTCCCTAATTTTAGACCATGAAAAAAGACTACACAGTTAGAGTGGGGTAGAATGGTAGGGGGGCCGCAACTTCAGTTTTGGCTGGGGGGGGGAGAGGAGAAGAGATGCAGTGTGCTGTTTTTTTGGATGCGTAAAACAAGGTATTTTAAAGATGGAGGAGGATTATGAATGCGGGTATCGGATACTGTTGCCACTCTTTCAAATTAATGCGTTGAATGGGTCTGTTGCAAACTTTTGCTACAGCTATAAACAGTGTTGATTCCGATGTAAAATCACCTGAAAAGTCCATTGGTGGCATCATAAAGTCATGAAATACAATATTAAACTCACAAGAGGCGTTTATTGAAACCCAAGATGGCGGCAAAATATCGAGGAATCTGAATGTATGCACCGTGATTATCCAAGGATTGCTAACTTTGACAAACCCCACTGGAGGTAGAGATTATGTGTTTGTTTACGTTGTGATTGGTTGTGATGGATATTGTGAGGTTGGTTATATCCTTGAATGTTCGTGGTGCATGCATACAGATTGCTCGATATTTTTCCGCCATATTGGATTTCATTAAACGCCTCTCGTGAGTTTATTAATGCATTTCATGGCTTTCTGATGCCACCATTGGACTCTTCAGACGATGTTACATTAGATTTTTCCCTCTATAGCGCTGTAGCAAAAGTTTGCAACAGACCCATAAAAGGGATTATAAAATATCAGATGTGCTCCTTACAAGGAACGTAACAAGCTTTTAAAATGTGTGAAAAATCAATAGTGTTTAAAACGTGCACATTCTGGGGGGGGGGGTATTTTTCTAGTTCGCCACTTTCTTTCTGCGGGTAAAGAGGTTTATGGCAATAGCCCCTGGAAAGTGATCAGCCCCAAAAATCTCTGTCAGCATGGAGAAAGTGACAAATTAGATAGACTACCTCCAACGCAGGCTGTTTCCCAATTTTTCGGACAGCATGCACTACACAAAAAAGGGAGGAATTGATTTATTTCATTGGTTTGAACGCGGCGTCACGTAACTATGTAAACAAGAGATAGAATCTTTCTTTTTAGAACGGAATGACTCTGTGTCGTGTTTACAAAGTCACGTGACGGCATCAAAACCAGTGGGATTAATCAATTCTCGCTACATCGCGTATCGAGTCGTCCGAAAGTTCGGAATCAGCATGCAGCAGGGTGTGCATGCGTTACGTCCTTATTATCGCTTTACTATCATAAAAAGCTTTTTTGAAGTTTTCGAGTTGATCTTGAAAATTTTTAAAATGCCAACATTTTTATTTTCATGGTTTTGTTACTTCAAATCCATAACGCTCCAATAAGTAGCAAAAACTTTCAACATTTTAAGGCTCCGTCTGGAACTCTGGAGTCTGGAGTCCACTCTGATTTCCCGCATTTGCTGGGATTACACGTATTATTCATCTTCCTTTTGTCCCCTCCGCTCTCCTATCTTCCGCAATCTTCGCTCGAGAATATGTTCATTTAAAAACCATAATTTTTTTCAGCGTAGCAAATTAATTATTTCCGGCACTAGCAACTTGCGGATGTCAAAGGAAAAAGACGAAGAGCTTTTGCTTCCGAAGTCGGTTGAAGAAAGACAAAAAAAAGAGATGAGGGGAGGGAGGGGTTAGCAAACTATATACAGCGCAGTGGAATTAGGGGTGAAAGGAATAAGAGGATGAAACTATCGAGATTATCCGCGTGAGGCTTCAGCAATCGTCTATCATTTCACGATAGGAGTGTTTCGGCTCT
Organism: Trialeurodes vaporariorum; assembly: GCA_011764245.1. Classification (NCBI taxonomy): domain Eukaryota; kingdom Metazoa; phylum Arthropoda; class Insecta; order Hemiptera; family Aleyrodidae; genus Trialeurodes; species Trialeurodes vaporariorum. The sequence goes on from VMOF01000379.1 coordinate 43,848,468, forward strand.
CATTGACCCCTTCCGTTTATTATCGGTGTGGAGCGCGGAGTGAGAGAGGGAGAGAGATAGATAGATAGATGATAGATAGATAGAGAGAGAGAGAGAGAAGAGAGAGGAGAGAGAGAGAGAGAGAGAGAGACCCTGGTAAAAAAAACCTCAGGACCTCAGAAATGTCTGAGGGGAATTGGAACAAGAGGTCCTGAGGGCACCCACAGGTTTTTGAGGGCACCCTCAGGAATTTCTGAGGGCACCCACAGAAATCTTGAGGTCGCCCTCAAAATTTCTGAGGGTGCCCTCAGGACCTCAGTTCCAATTACCCTCAGACTCCTGAGGTCCTGAGGTCCTGAGGGGGAAGGCCATCAAGTTTTTTGTGTAACTAAAAAACTAAATTTAGGAATGTCTAGTCGAGTTTTCTGTAGAAAATTTTTGATCCTATCACGAAGGCTGTGTACTTTACACCTTTTGTCACGCCGTAGAAGTTGGAGTCTGAACAGAAACTTTGCCCGTGGTGGGGTTCGAACCCACGACCTCCCGATTGGAGGTCCAGCACTTTACCACTAGGCTACACTGCCCGATGACAGATGGGCGAGAATTTCTAAATATATAATATTGCGGGTGCCCTCAGGATTCTCTGAGGGCGCCCTCAGAAACTTTTGAGGACATTCCCTCAAGATTTTTTCTGAGGATCCCCTTTGGGAGCCCTTTTTTTCAAATTACGCTCAGACTTTTTTGAGGGCCTAGATATTTTTTTTTGCAGCTACGGTTTTTATAATGGGACTTAGA